>JAUMHR010000050.1:12930054-12941616 GCA_032361145.1 Enteromius fasciolatus
AATCTAGATTAATTTGAAAATTAATCTAGATTAAAAAAATTAATCTATGCCCACCCCTAATATATATATATATATATATATATGAAATGTGTGTATACAATGGAACTTGTTAGATGTTTTATTGGAGAATATTGTACCAATGTTAACTATTTCAACAATGACTTGTTCACAAATACAAACACATAACAGTAAGGTTGACAATGGACAATGCCAAACTTGGTTACATGCATTTGAAACAGTCTCCAAAACTCAAACAGAAGTGCTTATGTGGTAACGAAGTGATTCTGCAAGAAGGTGATTAAACAAAGTAACAAAAAAAGAACAAGGAAATCTCTCAGAAAGATTTTAAAGACTGTCCTATCTCCTCAAGAAAACAACAGATTCAGTTAGAGGAACACATTCACTTTATCTGTAAACACAAATTATTAACAACAAACAAATTGAACTGACCAAGAAATCAGAAGCATTTTGTTCTCACACGTTTCCACTCAAGTGCATATTTTTTCTGGCATCATAAATCACAGTGTTTACTCTCAGAGCAATCATACAATCAGTCTAATTCAAATTCATTGTGTTAAAGAGATATTAACATCAAAAAACAAACATCATCAATTATTTTCACCAGAGAGATAAAGTTCTAATCAAAACTCTAATTGATGACTCAACTATCCAGTACGAAATAAAACAGGAGTAATAAAGTATTTCTACAGGCTTCAATTTGGGCAGTTTAGTGAAAGCCATCAAGGAAGAAAAGCATTCTGGTTATTCAAAATAAAAATTGTTCAAAAAGACAAAAATATGAAGGTGCCTCAATCCTAGAGTTATACTATAAAAGCATCATCAACATTGGTGCCTTTAAATGTCATATTTTGTGACAATATTTACAACAAGCATTTTAAGGTGCTTTAAATTCATTAATTTTTTTTCACTTTTTGAACTTAAAAATTGCACTGTGTGCATAGAATCTTTTTTTTATAGACATAAACGCATATAAGAAAATGTCTTTGCTGTTGAGATGTTTTTTAAACCATTAGCTTACAGCTAACGCTTAACTCACATTTGTAAAGGTGTTCAATAACACATTAATAAAGTTTATTGCATCCACTATTAAACGATCTTTTCATTAAGGTTCAGTTAATTAGAATAAAAGAATACAAACTTTTCTTTCGGCCTGCATAAAAGCTGACTATATACTTGGACCATAAAAACATGATCTTAATTTAATTTATTTATTTACATAGTCATCCAAACTCTATTCTCTAACTCTTATCTCCACTGTTTTCTATTTGCAAAAGTGCTCTGATGTTGCTTAAATTAATTCCAATAAAACATTATTTTCCAGCTTATATTTATAGGGATGGATATTTGCTAGCAGCTTACAAATAATGAGATCACAAGACCTTTTTATTTTTTTTACCTCTAAGGCTTTACTCTAATAAAAAAGGAAAAGTAACAGATGACTGGATGTGTAGACATTCAGATATAAACAATAAATGGATAAAGTTATAATGAAATCAGTACTGAAAATTAAGTATTGAGCTGTATTTGCCTTACTTGATACTTATTTACAGCAAATTGCGTTACGGAAATCATTATAGTTTGAGATTTAGCACATGGATCATGGTTTTGTATTAAAATTGATGAAATTCAGGGGGTCAGTGGTGTGTTGACACAGCCAAGGTCTTGAAAACCATAATCTAGAATCAAGTCATCAGGCTCTGGCAGCACTCGTAAGTTTAGGATGTTTGAAGAGTTTATAAACTCACGCAACGTGACATCAGCATCATTGTCTGGAGAGAGTGCACCTTCAAGGATATCCAGAGGGCTCTCTGAAAAGTTGTGTTGGAGGCATGATGGTGAAGTTTGGAGGCTGTCTGAAGTAAATGCATCTGGAAAAGTGCACTCATTATCACTGTCCAAAACACTGTTTAGCATATCATCATAGATGGTAGAGCTGGAGAGCATCGGAGACTTCTCAAACCCTTGGAGCAACAAGTCATCATCACCCGCGTCAGAAAAAGAATGAGGGTCTTTTAAACATGAAGGAAATAAGAAAGCAAGAGAGATGTTTTCATTACATGAGCATTACAATAATAACATCTTGTATTTCTGATCCTCTTCAGCTTCACTTTTAAAATGCTATCTCAAATATGTATGTTTTAGTAAATTAGCAAAAGTTACAAGTAAAATATGTACAATTTCCCATGAGATCGGGCTGAAAGTAAAGAACCTTTTTATTAAACCTTTTCCCACTATAAAATAACCAGTGGAAAGGTCCAAAGGATGTAAAAGGTTCTTTACAGAACCCCTAAATGTTAATAAAAAAATCCTTTATTTTTAAGAGCATTGGGTCAGCTTTAGAGATGCACAATATATCGGTACCATATCAGTTATGAGCAGAGATTGTTCATTTTGCCCAGAAATTAATCAACAATCATCTTTAAAAATGCTAATAATCTAATAACCTTGTTAAAATGAAATTTTTTAGCAAATCTCAAAATGAATATTTATTTTTCATAGTGTTCAGTATAAGTATAAACATGTAAAAGCACTTTTATAGTTAATTTTTTTTATATTAATTTATTTTCAATTTCAAAATCAGCCATAACTTCAGCTTATCGATATCGGTGCATCCCTATATTTTGCATGTATGTGTGGCATGCAACCTCAAGCTTTCACAAACATGCAGTTATGGTTAGATTTGTGTCGTTGAAAAACAGCAAGACCGCAGTCCCCCACACAAACACAAAGTCTCTGTGAAAAATGAACCAATTGCACTTGGGTAGAGAAAAAAAGAAAGAATTTAAACAAAATGACAAAGTTTACTGGGTATCTGAATGAAAGAAGCATTCATAAAAGGTAGCATCTATATTCATCAGAAAGCCTTTTGCAACCAAGACACATTTAGTGATCATCCAGCAAATCAGATGCAGTTTAGGGTCGAGCTGATTGGATTTGGAGGGGCCGTGGAGGTGGGACTCACCTCTGTCCTGTGTGAACAGGTCAGATTCTGGCCCTTCTCTGACGCCAGAACAGCCATTCCTGCAGCAATCAAGCACGAGTAAGATCTTGAATACTGTTTTCTCACAATACGACCCTCACATAATCACATAACAACATCTAGTAATAAGCTGTATAACCTCTACACAGGCAGCAATAAAAAGTGAATATCTAGGTCTTGTTTCTAAGAACAGGATATACTTCATTTTCTATACTCTGCTCTTTTTCGCAGACATGAAGCGCTGTACTAACTATTCAAATTTAGGATTCAGTTTTAACTTTTAATGAATCATTTAAAAAAATTTGATTCAACTATTCATTTATGTTAGGGATGTTCGTTTTAACCGTTTAATCGTTAACCAACCTATTCTGACCAATTAATACAATCAGTTAAATGGTTTAAAAAGTCATTTTATTTATTTATTTCAGCATTTTACCTAATTATTTTAAAAGGTTTGCTGCATTGTTAAAATTCAACACTCATAGCCTATATAAAAATGTGTATAACCGCATTCTCGGAACACACACGCTGTGTGAACGGAACAGGACATACACTACTAAAGAGAGCCGCTCTGCTGCACAAACGCGCATGTTTTTATGTGTGTTTTGGGTAACTTATAGTGATGGATAAATTAGCATTTGTAATGTTTTTTTGTCTGGTTGCGAAAGTGCTACGATCATGTCAATCCTCCTCTTCTGTTGTTTGCTAATTTTTGCGCATGTAGCCTAAAATGAATCCGCAGAAAACAAATATCAGTATTTTTAACGGGTCACGGGCTCTTATCCTTTCTAAATGAACTGAATTCTAATTTTAAATAATATTGTCAGTTGTCTGTTACGAGAAATAAACAAAATGAACATCCCTAGTTTATTAGTATTTCCATTTATTTCTGACCTCTTTTGTTTAAATACATGAAGTTTATTAAATATTCTTAATTGTTTATGGTGAAACATAAAAAAAAAAATAATACATGTAAAAAAATGAGGAAAAGATACATACTAAATATCACTAAAAGGCTGAAAAACTGCTTTTTAAACAGTAAAACAGTAAACACCAGGCCAGAGACAACACATGTCACAAATATTATGTAAGTATGCAAACACACAACACGCAAATGTAAACCAATAAACAAACACAGACTTACTCTTTAGAGACAAAAACCAATTTGGTTTTGAGATACTTCAGGTAAGGATTCTCCTCTGAAACAAAAACAACACAAAGAAAGTGATTTTTTGATTGAAACAATTTAGTACTTGTTAAATTAAATAGCTCAGTTTGAACTAATTTGATATTTATACTAAATTAAAAACAAAGCAAATATTGCTTGGGGTAGTTCTTTTAAAAACGTTAATATTTATTTAACATTAAAATAACTGGCCAACGTATAATATTTATCTGCAGACTAATAGGAAAATGCAATCCAAAAAAAGGTTTTATTCTATTTATTATTTCTAATGTTGTTACAAAGCCTGAAATTGACCACATTCTGCATAAACCACTCACCTCCAGTCTTTTCACTGTAGTATTTGCCAAAGGCCTGATCTTTAGGAGTGTTTGGGTAAAGGGAACACAGTGGGTTAACTGGAATATTTTCTGCTATCATGATCCGAAAGTTGCAGAGGATATCAGGTAAAGCGATCTGCTTTAGGTCAGCACTGGTGAATGGTTTCACTGTTTGCACACTCGGAGTGCCTAACAAAAAAAAAGAAATCGTGTATTCAGTCTCACATTTCACCGGACCCTATGTGGCCAAACACTGAACTATGTCTAAAAGAAGTATCTATGAGATAGTTTACCATCGTTAGCGTACTGCACCCAGCTGAATGTGATTCCTCCATCTTTGATGCTTTCACTAAAACGCAATAGGAAAGTACCATCGTCCTCCTTCTTTAATAAAAGTCTCTCCTTCCCCTTGCTGACAAAGCCCATTATAGACCTACGTAACAAACACACTTGTGTTAAAAACACACTCACTCCATGATGATTTTTGAATCTGTCTATCATCTATACATGGCATCCATACCCATCACTCCACAGATCTGACAGGTAGAGTTTAACCAGGTTTAGAATGCCATCCAGCCACACCCACAGGGTGAAGTTTGTTTCAGGGAGGTTCTCCTAAACCACACGAAGACAACCTTGGGTAAACAAAACACTTATACGTCTATCTCAGGCATTTTACAAAGACTTGCGTAATTGTTTTTACCTTACTGAACTTAGCCCAGGATATCTTACAGTTGTCATAGCTCCGTTGTTTACCTAATAACAAATATGACATTATTAACAAATACTTTATGAACATTATATTATGTAATCTATTAAAGAATGACTCAGTGCATACCAAAGAGCTTGATGGCGAGGGTCTCCAACTGGTCACTGTTTAGACCAAGTCTCCCACAGGAGAGAAACTGCCAACTTAGCATTTCCCCAAACTGTGGCCAAGAGGCTGCAGGAGAGGTTTCAAAAAACTTGACGTTCTAGATGCACACACAAAAAAGGTGAATTTTAGTGATGCAAATAATAAAAAGCGATTCTATTATGATGATTCAAGCTTTTCATGAATCAAAAGCAACTCTTGCTCCTGACCTTGGGATCTGAACAGAGCATGTTAAACCACAGAACAGACGCCCAAGCACTCTGCTGCTGACTGGAGTTTGAAATCACCACAACAGGAAGGGAAGAGGTCTGCGATGGAAAAAGGAAGTAAGGTCATAAAAACTGGACTGCCATATCTGTCGAATGTTCAAACTTTACTGAGAATGTTCTGAATGAGGAAAGGATGTTTTACCTCCAAAGGGACAGAGAAGCCTTGATACTCAAACTGGGTTTGAAAGGTTATTCGGTGCAGTTCTTCAGTCACACTCAATGAGAGCTGCACAAAACAAAACAAGATTAATAAAAATACAACTCTGAATTCGTCTTCTTTTTTTTATTTTGGGTAATTATTTGTCTTATTATAGCCAGCAATGTAATTCAATGTATTTTATTAGAAGTGACTCTTACTGTGATTTCACACTTATGTGGCGTGTTTGTTTTATAACCTGAGATATACACCCACAATCCCTGTCGGACCTGGGACTCAAACCCACGACCTTTGGGTCACAAGCCCAACTCTCTATCCATTAGGCACATTTTGGGTGTGTTTGTTAAGCCATTTAAATGTCTTGGTGAAATAATGTAACCATGCAAAAAATACACAGAAAAAAGCCCCTGTTCTGCAGCACAGCAAACAATCTACAGATGTGGAGATGCCCTTAATCTGCAATTCACTTTAGAAACCAGTCTTGTTTCTGTCGTTGACCATCCGCTGGGTTTATCTATGCTTGCATAAACAATTTAAAGGAATAGTTCACCCAAAAATCATCATTTACTCACCCTTAAGTACTTCTAAACCTGTATGAATTTCTTTGTTCTGATAGGAAAATATTATGAAAAGTCAATGGTGACCAAAAACAGCCTGGTTACATAATTTCTTCAAAATATCTTCCTCTGTGTTCGGCAGAACAAAGAAATTCATACAGATTTGAGGGTGAGTAAATCATGACAGTTTTCATTTTTGGGTTAACTACTCCTTTAATTAATAGCATTTATTATTCATGAGATCCTTAGAAAACTCACATCACTGATTCCTTTTCCTCCGCTACCAACTTTCTGATCTTTTAAAGTCTGTAAAAAAGCATCAACGAAAATGATTTATCCTTAACACATAATTCAAACACAGCAATTTAATAATTTGACAGTACTTTCAAAGTCACACTGGCAGGACTCACCAAGTGTCTGAAATCAGCGACCATACCCCCATTTAAACTCTCAGCCATGTTAAGAGCTTTACTTAAGGTACCCAAAACATTAAATTTTCGAAACCTACAATATAAACAAATTAAACATGGTATTTAAAATCATAGTCATAAATTATTGAAATGGGATGATAAGAATGTGTGTGTGTTAACACTCACCCTTTTTGTTGTGAAGCAGCACTACACAGCAGAATGGAGGAAAGAGGGTAAGAATTCTTAACCACTCAATGAACAATTTGAAACCATATCAAAACATAGTCTCATTAATAAAAATCAAACAAAATGAGAAAAGAAAGAAAGAAGTGATCTTACTTGTTAATAGACACAGTCACCTTCATAACATGGTTCAGTTCAGAAACCTTATACAACAATCTGTAAAGAGGAGAGTGATGGTCATTTCATGCTTGAGTGGAAACGTATGCAATTTTTATCTCAGCAACATGAACTGAACATTTTTACATTTAAACAATGAGCAGTCAAACGCAGTACTGACATTAAAGGGAAGTATGTAACAAATGTTTCTAAGTACTTAGTTCCTTAGACCTAATAGGGGTCATATAGAGGACAGTACACTAAAATTAATTAACAAATTCTCAGTTTTCTAATGTTTCAAAGTGTATACCAGTGTCACAAGCAATATACCCTATGACAGCGAAGCATAATAATCATTGCTATAGTGAACAGGAGCAGTATTGGTTTCATAGGTGGTGTAATGCGTTGAGCCTAACCTGACTTTTACGGAGAACTGAATGTTTGTGCGCAGCACCAGGGGGCCTCGACCTTGTGGCATGGATGGCTGAGTCTCTACGACAAATGAGCTGAAAACACAACAACAAATAATGAAGCACATATGCATGAAGAGAGAGTCATGTATTTGTCTTTGTGTGCATGTTTAAATGTACCTCTCTATCAGGTGGGTCAGCAGAGTGTCCGCTCTACTCTTTAAAGAGGGCTTTCGAACTAGAATAGGGTCATTTTCGTAAGACATCTTTCCTACCAGCTCATCCAGCTTCTGTAAGAACTTCTGCAGCTGGAACATGCACTCTATAATTTGAGTGAACCTGTCGAGGGCCATAAACATTTGAAAAACAGATCCGAATGGTGTTCGTACAGATCACTGCTCAGAGAAGTTTATACGAGGTTACCATTTCTCTAAGTGTTCCAGACTTGTATCATCAGCAGCACCAATGCAGGACTTCTGTTGTTTCTGCTTCCATTCCACCAGTTCCTCGTCTATTAGCACTGAGTGTAGAACATCAGCAGCGTCCAACATAACAGATATATCAGACAGGAAGTTCTGAGACAATGATACAAGAACAGCAGGGTTAATTAACATTTATTTACTAGGTTTAGTTAACAATAAGAAGCCTGAATAGTATAGAATAGAAAATACAAAATTTGCCTACCCTTCTGCATTTATCAAGTGCATTGAGCATCTTCTGAAGACTTTCCTCTTGCAATTTCTTCTCTTCTTCCGTGCAAGCTAAAGGCACATTAAATATTAAGTCAAGTCACCTTTATTTATATATGGCTTTTAACAAAACAGATTGTGTCAAAGTAGATTTATAGTATTAAATAGTAAAATAGTTTGTCATTAATGCAAAAGGACAATAGTAAACGCTCAATTTTCACTGATTAACACCACTGTCTATAGTAAAAAAAATTCAGTGCGTTTTAATATAGTGTGCAGACTCACAGTCCATTAGGTGTGTTTGATATTTAAAATCAAACTCATCCTGCTGCTCCTCCAAACACCTAATGCTGTGTTCCATCACCTGCCAAGAGAAACAACGAATCATGTTCCTGAACAAACACACAAACAAGCGCGTGCACACACACACAAGTATGTGTATACTCACAGACACACACCTCTACTTTGGTTTTAATGTCTTTCAGGCTCTTTTCTACTTGTCTCTGGCTCTCCAACTCTACTGCCACTGGCTGAACCTGCAGTGTCTGCACCTGAGAGATTTAGAGGGAATAAGAAGATGCTGATGATGATGTTGATAATGAAAGTGATGATGATGATACTTTAAGGTACTAACTTGCTGTGCAAGCTCTGCGTCATTCAAGATTTCCTTCTCCTTCACCAGGAACCAGTTGATGATAGTAGCAAGAGTATAAGGCTCCTCTTGATACCTCTGCAAATAAGCAAGTGTAACCCATTATACCATTGCTGTCAATGATTAACACTTTACTTCTGTAAATGAGAACATATCAATAACTATAACCAAAAAGAGATTTTTTTACCAGTTGATGATGAACAATAAAAATGGAATTATGTTCACAGCACACACAAAAATAAAAAGAACCTTATCATCAGTTGGTGTGGATGGTAACACAGTTGAGGTTATACTGATCATGCCTGGTTTAAACAGGCCTTAATTCTACCACCACAGTTTTTGTTTAGCATTTTTGGATCCTCTGAAATTCAAAGAGGGCATCGGGCATGATGGTTTTAGCAACAGAAGTACACTTACCTGAAAGTTTTGTTTGTAGCGTCTGAAATTACGCTGCAGTAGGAAACTATCTCTCTCTTGCGCGAAACGACTGAACTGGTTGTCCAGATTCTCCAGGAGCACCTGAAACAGGAACGCGGCTTGGGAGGAGTCCCGCGAAGCACGTTCCCTGCAACACACACAGACTTGTTGATTCTCCTTGATGCAGCTGTGTGCTTCTCTTCATTATTAATATATTTTGGAATAGAGAACAATAACAATCAATCCACAAGTTTTACTTGTTGCTCACAGAGGTACTACACTCACCAGTCCTGGCCCTCAAGCCAATGCGCCAAGTAATGTCTCACTTCCATTGGGAACTCATCTCTGTTGTACAGATCAAAAGCCCTCTGTGAATACACTGTATCCAGCTGCTGCAATCGCTCCCACTGTGTCATCCTACAAAATAAATAAATAAACATTTCATATTTATTGAAAGATCAAGGACTGGTCAGAACTAGGACTGTCATGTCACTGTTTTGCAAGTCAGAGGCCTAAGCCCTGTTGTTTGGAAGTTTTAGCATGGAATAATAATGTATGGTGTAACTTTTCAACATGCCATTTTTTATTCTAAGGGTAAAAGGGGGGGCATATTAAAAAAATGTTGGTCAGTAAGAATTGTTCTTCTATTAAAAAGCACTATTCTTTAAAAATATACAGTATACATAAAAGAAAAGGCATTTATAATATTTAAGAAGATTTCTTTTTTACTTTCCATTCATCAAAAAAATTGCAAAGAATCGTAAATACATTCAGATATTGGAATCTAATTCTAACTGAAATCATATTTCAAAATGTTACTGTATTTTGACTAAAAAAAACAACAACAACCTAATTATTTTTAAAAAGTGCACATTCAATTTTCAAAGGTTTCCGAAGGTTACAACTTTATTATTTTCTTTTCCTAATTTCACTTCTTTTCTCAAGTGAAAGAATAATTAACTTTGACATGTTTTGCTCGTTGTTTGACAATATTTGTTGAGACAATATTTTGTGCAATTTACTGTAAAGTGTCGCTCATCATATGTTGATGTACAAAGGGTAGGCATAATAAGCAAGGCTTCAGCCTACACCTTTTTCAGTGTTGATCTGAAATAAACTAAACTATCTACTTTATAGTGTTATACTATACATATCGTATAGCTATAGCTGTGGATCCATTATAATATCTCTCCTCTTTTAAAAGCTTATCAAAGACCAGCTTATCATTTTGACCAGAAATGTTTAAAATGTAAATTTCGATTGCCAAGATTTCAAGCATGGAATGTTATTATCAGAAAAGATATTTGAGATGTGTTGAAATGTCCACGTGTATAAATGACTAGCATAAAAATGACAGAAGAATGTTGTACACATTAAAGTATTAATACATTAAATAAGCTAATATGAGGTGAAAACGTGTTTTGAGGACTCTGACCTCACAAGTGATAAAGTTCGCCCACAACTGTACACCACTCCACCAACAAGCTACTGGAAAATATGACTCAAGAACTGCGTTTCTTAACACCTCGGTCACAATAATGATATATTCCACTAACGTTATAAAACGTTACAGTAGAGCGATACATTTGACTGCAAGATGGCTGATGGTTACTGAATAAACATCTCGTGGTAAATAACTGTCATATTAGCGTATAAGTGAACAACTTACCTGAAACAATCGTCTGCACTTTTGAAGAAGCAATCCTCAAACCTCAATTCTCCAAAGCGATTTTTGCAGACATACAATAAAGACAAAAATACAGCACTGTACTGAACATCAGCTGACGAGTAAATAAACACACTCAAGGAACACTTCTCAGGAAACCGACGGCTCTTTAATAAACCTCCTTCTGCTGTGCCTTTCTGTTGTATTAAACGGCTCGGCGTTTCCAACGCTTTGCCCTTTTGCCCGCCCACTGAATCCTTAAATCCCTCCCATCTTGAAAACATCGCGTTCGTTCATTGGCGCAGACGGGGACACCGACCACAACAATTGGTAGAATCAGCCATCAATCAAATTCTTCACAGCGGAGGGGTATTGATAGAACAGCGCTAGAAACGAAACTCGAAAGCTCTCTTCTCGCGTTCCAAGAAATGACGAATCGAAAGTCATGTTATGGAGGGATGTACCTACAGCCTACTAGCGCGGAAATTTAAAGGACCATACCGTCTCTCCAATAAAACATTATGAGATCAACTTACACTGTGCCAGGGGCGGATCTACCGGGGTGGCACGGGGTGGCAATTGCCACCCTAAGAAAAAGCCTTGCCACCCCATTTGCCA
>JAUMHR010000050.1:12945419-12968404 GCA_032361145.1 Enteromius fasciolatus
GGAGTTTTGTCTGAGAATGGGCTCTGTGTCTCATCTGGTTGTCCGTTGACGGTAACCTTGCTCAAAGCTGCCCGTGTCTCATCAGTCTAAGAGCCTCACGGTCTACAGCTGTGATCCCGGTCCTCCGCAGCACCATATCAGTATCATTTATTACAACAACGAAACAAACAATTCGAAATAAGCAATGCACAAATATCTTTGAATAAAGAGTCTCCAGTATTATTTCCATCTTTTACGGTTTCTTCAGATTAATTAATTTCCTTGATTGGAGATAAAGTCACACAATGTGACAGAGTTTCACACTGTATTAATAAACTGAGTTTATACTGATTGAATTTTTACGGTATTCACAAGTTGGTCCAAGTATCAGTAAGTGAAAAAGTAACAAAAAACTTTTGTATTATTTAATTTTTTAACTCTAATCTAAAATTGAAACAATGAGGTCAATGTAGTTGCAGTCTCATAGTTAGGTTGGGCATATCTTACATTCACTCTTTGGTCTGCTATGTTTTAAAATCCAAATCACATTCTCTCGTGTTCATAAGAGCGTGTAGCACTCTTCCATCACGTATGGGTAAACCTCACAAAACCTTCTCAGGGATTTGAAGGTCATTGAATCTATTTTCCTAAAGCAGTCAGCAGTAGTTAAAACAGACAGGTGCTGTAGACGGTGACTTTGTGACTGATCTCCTGAAGCAGCTCTTTCACGGCCTTCTCCAGATCCACCAGCTCATTGGCCTTGTCCTCCAGCAGCTTCTGATTTTCATCGTAGCTCTTCTCAAGATCTGAAAAACACAGACGTTTAGCTCATTGCTCAGTGTTTTGTGATGCTTTACTCAAATATATTTACACTAAATGTAGCATTTAAATTCTATTTGTTTATAAAATGTGTTTCAGTGAAGACTCCTTTTGCAAACCAACTAAAAAAAGTTGTTTTTATAAAACGTTTAATCTATACAATATTAAATATCAGTTACATGTACAATTTGTCTCTTATGCTTATTCACACGATGCCCCATTTCTTCTTCCTCTTCTCTAATCTAATCCTGACAAACTCTAGTTGATCTCTGGCTCTGGTTTGTGCTGCTGCTGTGTGTTCAGCTCCTCCAGGATCCACGCAGAGCCTCTCACAGACCGAAGGTGAGCAGGAAGCTGTACTCTGCACTTCCTGTCACTCCTGCTCTCCCTATACAAACAGTCAAAAGCAGTGTTGGCTGTTGGCTGTTTAATTCATGTAAATATTTAAATTTATTAGTTTATATAATTATCTGTTTTATCAATCAGATTAACTATATATATATAATTATTTTATTCCAGGCAAAAAATATGTGGCATTGGACCCTGCTATATTATATTGCCAACAGAGGGCGTTGCATCATTTCACACATTATTATTCCTCCATAATTTTTCCATAAAATCGGAATAAAATATAAAAGGAAAAAATATTATCAGTATGACATTGTTTTTTACTCAGTAATCAGTGCAATAAACCAGAATTTAAATATGATTTAGATTATGGAAATTAAGCACAACATGTGTAGCAAATGGCTTAGCCAGAAAAACATTTTCTAAAGATGACATTGCGGATTGATGTCAGTGAAAATAAAATAACAAATCATTTGGGTGGGGAGTTGGAATGGGCCACAAATATTTATGTGCCAAAGAACTAACGTTCGGGCCAAGAACTGCCTTGATTCATCATGGTGCGGTTTTTTACATTGTGCTGAAAAAAATCCTTAGAGACTTTGGCCTATCATGACAAGATAGTATGACACAGTTGTAGCAGATTTGTTGGCTGCACATGCATCCGTAAGACCATCTCCTGTTCCACCATATGCCAAAAAGTTCCACTGGATTGAGATCTGGTCATTGGATCCCACTTGAGTGTTGTGAGCTCATTTTTTGTTCAAGAAACCAATTTGAGATGATGAGAGTAGTGTGACATGGCACATCATCCTCCTGGAAGTGTTTATCACAAGATGTTTACACTGTAGGGGTGGGAATTGCAGGATAACTTGCGATACGATATTGTCACGATATTTTGCCCACGATAAGGATATATCACAACACAAGCGATTATGTTATAAACGATATATTGTAAGAAAATCATCCATGATATATATGGCGTCAAACGTGGAATAAGACAGCGCAAGAGCATGAAAATAGCGCGCAAGCAAATTCCAAACTCGAGCACCAAAAAAAACTGATTGTGTGCACACACGCTGCTAGGAAAAACAACAAAACTACATGCAGAACCAACATGCGCAGATTTAAACACACGCGAGTAATTTATGCGAGCACGCAGATCTAAACACACGTGCCAGTCATTTCTACACACGCGCGAGAAAATTGTGCGCGCGCGCAGATCTGAACGCACTCGCGCGAGTCATTTCTGTACGCACAGTCAAGAAGTTTTGACAGTCAGGGAGCGGGGTCCAAACCGGTCCAAACATGTGCTTGCTGCGTTTAAATGCTAGCCTATTTAACAGAAGCTGACGCACGCTCAGCAAGACACGGAGGCGCAAGCGTCATATCACTTGCTTATTATTTTTTCAATAGGAACAACTTAAATACGCCGTATTGAACTGAACCGAGCTGTAACTGTAAAGGGTCTACTGAATTAAGATATTTTGTATGTCTAAAAAAATACCACAAAGTATCTATATCATATCGCAGCTGGAAATAAATCGGCATATCGATTTATTATCCCACCCCTAGTACACTGTGATCATAAAAGGATATGGACATGATCAGCAACAATACTCATGTAAACGACGCCCAGTTGGTAGTGAGTGGCTCAAAGCTTGCCAAGAAAATATTCCCCACGCCATTCCATCACCATCACCAGCCTGAACCACTGATACAAGGCAGGATGGAAACATGCTTTCATGTTGTTTACACCAAATTCTGACTCAGAAATTGAGACGCATCACACCAGGCAACATTTTTCTATTGTTTTATAGTCCAGTTTTGGTGAGCCAGCATGGATTGTAGCCTTTCCCTCTTAGCTGACAGAAGTGGCACTTTCTGTTGCTGTAGCCCATCTGCTTCAATGTTCAATGTGTTGTACGTTCAAAGATGCTCTTATGAAATACTGAGACCAGCTAACAGTTGTCTGATTACGTGGGACCTTACAAATTTTGCTAATGGCTTCAGCGTCAGTGCCATCATTTCTCACTTAAGTGAGAAACACAGAAACGGGTGGGAGGAGTGAGATACAAGCAGAAATATGCAGAAGTGCAATTCTCATTTTCACGTCAACTTACTGACCCAAAACACAAAGGGGTTCTTACACTTGAGTCACATGTGACACTCATGCTGTTATCACCATATCAAGTTCTAATAAATCCTTAGAGGGAACTCAACATATCACCAATTAAAGAGAGCTTCGGGTGATTTTTGTGTGCATTCTAGTGTGAGAACATAAGTCAAATATCTCCCCCAGTTTACATCTGTCATTATGGATGCCGCAGAGTATAAAATGTGTTAGATAGGACTTGATGCAAGCTGATTTAGTCATAATTGGATATAATTGGATGGTTATAATTGGATTACACAAAATTACTTGGAGCAGCCTCAGGATGGGGCATCCATAGGGCAATGTATTATTACTAAATCAATGAGCAAATCTCTTACATAGACTCATATTCATATTCACGCTTTCGTTTATACTGTGTCAGAGGAAGGGAGAATATATTTTACTTTATATTTACTTTTTATGTTTTTGAATTGTCCCCTAAATCAGTCTGCTGCTCATTGTCATGTTGTGTGTATGTCTGATGGAAACTGATGCATCATCTTTGCAAGGTTTTCAGAAACTGAGGTCACTTTGGGTTGTGCTTTCAATGATGAAACTAAGTCTGATCAATGCTCTGTACTTTCAATGATCGCTGACCATGAGACAGACAATCAAAGTTTCTTAATAAAATATGGACAGAGGAAGCATTCAACCACTATTTTCTCCTTGATCTAAAGACTTAAAGGTGTGTTTGTGTGAAAGCGTATAGGTGGGAGAGGGTTGAATGAAAGCAACCTTTGAATGCTGAATTACATTGACATGTAAGTGTACTATTATATGCCACATTTGGATATAGTAAATAATATAAAAAAGTAACATGATGGTGATGTTTTTGGTTTTGGTGATGGTTTTTTTTTACCCGGCAGAACAAACTTTGAACTTGCATTCAGTCTTTCATTGTAAATACAGTGTTATTTGCATTATGTGAATAGATATTTGGTGACTGAATGAGACCAGATATCCAGTACAAAAAATTACGCTATAAGAAAGAAAATGAGAGTGGTTCTGTGTGTGTGTTTGTGTGTGAGTTTATTTGCGTAAGCAAAAGATGGTAGGTGTCATTCACCATTGAGAAGCACTGACTGGACTAGTGAGTGTGGGTGTAGTTCCGAACTGTTCTAATGTTTCATGTCCGCTTCAGAAAACAAGCAACACTTTCTTACAAATGCAGGAACAAATCAGTCTTAAGGAAACGCATGCTTCTTACTTCCACTGACAAGACAATCGTTTTGATGGTATGGAAATGTTCAAAACTGAAGGAATCATTTGTTCTCGATGCAAACAACCAGACTTAATTCACTTCAAAGTAGGTGTTTTCCAGCTCCACATCGCCTGTACAGCAAATCCGGCTTCATGAGGAATGTAGTGCGTCGGTGTATCATTAAGAGCTTTTCTGCTAGCTGAGAAATTAAAAGAGAGGAATAAGAATAATTTGAAAAAAAAACTAATTACAATGTTCAGGGCATATGCAAATGAATTTAGTAGAATTTCATACCCTATAAACATAGAGACCAATAAAATCTAATGTTAAAAGGCAATAAATAAAAAATAAAGGAGGAAAGAAAGAAAGACAGAAAAATAAATCATCTAGGGGGCTAGTTGTCACACCAAGAGGAAACTGTCATTTCTGTTGTCATGGTGAGTACTTTCATTAATCCCCTCCTTTTTTCAAACACAAACCAACAAATTCACTATTGAACTGTTGGGAGGCGTGACGGCAAATGCCAATCTTAATTTCATCTCGGTCACACAGGAAAATTAGAGATGTACAGCAATCATCACACAGAAACAGATTAAAGAGGTCAACAGGTCAAATGTATTTTTCTTAAAAAATGTATATACATATATTTCTTCCAGTTTCAGACAAGTTTAAATCTAAGCCTTGCTTTAAAGCCATAAGCATTCATCCGTCAGGCTCCTACAGATCTTAATCAAGACAGCACCTTTTCTATAACCCACCGACAGCTTTGTCCTGATGAAGGACATATCTGTAATGAGATGGAGTAAACAGAATGACCAATATAAGTGACTCATAATCCCTCTTAATTATAAGAGTTGAACCCCCTTGCCACTTTCTTAATAAAAAATCTTTAAACTAATTTCCAGAACACAAAACAAAATAACCTTGTCCATTTGCCAATTTATGATTGATCTGTAAAGCCTATACTGTTCACATTTTCTCATTAATCACTGCTTCACAAATCTTACATAGGCTAAATAAATATCCTACCACAGATCAATTCGCATAGACTATACTGGACTAAATTTTACGTGAAACGCAAGAGATGAGGTGTGAGTTTAGTAGCAATATATTTGACCGCGCAAATACGTCAAGGCTCTATGTGTTAATGACTTTGCGTCACTAGATTATGTTAGCATCATTACTTGGTTCGTATTGGAGAGCCAGCTTGCCCGAGCTTGTGTGAGCGGAGCGCGCGAGCGCTACAAATAAAGGAACGCGCGCACCTGCAAGCCTTTACAGCTCTGGAAAGACAGAACAACTGAACATCATCCTCCGGAACTCCTGCTCATCTCTGTGGATTTGAAAGGTATTATTATTACTTCTGTGTTACAATTTTAAGAAAATAAAGTAAATAAATAAAGTTTGGCGCAGGTGTGGATATGAAGATGTCCTGCGGTTGGTTGCTTGTACTGTTCTCTCACGTGCTGCTGATGCTCGCGTGTCCTCGACCCTCGCGCTGTGCGCTCGACTATCCGTCATTCACGGTAAGTTCACGTTAAAGGATATCGTTAGATTGTTAGACGGACTTTTGCTCTATGAGATGAAAAGGTGCGCCATGTGCCTTAAAATCTAATAGGGGCTAGTTGTCACACTGAATAAAAGTTAATATTCAACTTAAAAGATTCTAAATAACACATCCTCCGGTATTATAATAATAATAATTTATATATCACTTTTAATTAAAAATATATAACAATATTCTTCAAATATAGGCTAACTAAAATGATAAATAAAAAATACCTCAGATTACCCTTTCCACAATAGCACAATGTATTAGCATTTAAATGCACCATAACCAGTAACAAAAAGTGAATGCCTTTTGAATCTATCTATCTATCTATCTATCTATCTATCTATCTATCTATCTATCTATCTATCCATCTCAACTATTTACATATATACTTACCTTCCAAAATAGCATAATATATAGTTTATTTTGATTGTGCGGTCACTTGTTTACTCAACTGTTAGGGTATTGCAAAAATCTAAATGTTAGTTTGGATGACAAAATTAATAGAGACTATTAAGGTAATGGTGTTTATTATTGTGGTATGTATTTTTCCATTTAATATTCGGTTAGGCTATGTATAGTGGGAATATGACAACTTAAAAATTCAAGCGAGAGAATGTATGGAGATGGCTAGAATGAATCATAATGACGCCATTAAAACCTTAATGGCCCTATTAATGTGATATCTGACTGTTAAATATGGGCTCAAACAGAGGTCCAGTCATGTGTGTCCACACTGGCAGACTACACAAGTACAGGTTCTTACACACATATATAGCCAAAAACTAAAAATCTACCACTCACTGCTTTATTCTATTGTATTGTTAAATCAATTCTTCAAAACAGTTTCCTGATCTTTTCCCCCAGTTGTTTTAATGATCATCACAGTGAGTTGTCTTCATGTTACTGAGTCATTCACATTAGTTAGACTTTCGTTTGCGATCCTGTTTGTGTTTTCTATACAGGACAACAGCGACCCCCAGTCTGAGCTCTATGAGAAACGATATAATGATATTGATTATGACAGTTTTATTGGCCTGATGGGCAGGAGAAGCGCAGGTGAGACACAGGGAAACTCGTATGAATGATTCAATTTGCATTTAATAGTGGGCTATTAAAAAGTTTACAGTGTTTTCGCACCTTCATGTTGTTGTTTCACAGAAATAATCATAAAGCTTTACAATTAGAGGATAATTAAATGACAGAACTGAGAGCTAATCAAGGTCAATGGATTCATGTTGGATTTATTATTAATTTTTATTTCACAGGAACAAATCGTGACAGAAATCCACCATTTAGACGTACGTTGACTTTTTCTTCATTTTCTTCACACTCATTACTTCTTCATTTTCTTCACACTCATTACTTCTTCATTTTCTTCACACTCATTACTTCATTAAAGGAACATTAGAGCTTGATGAGATTTTTCTCTTTGGTCTTTTGTAGCTAACATGAATGACATCTTTGTTGGATTGTTAGGACGGAGAAACTCTGTGTCTGGTAAGTCTGTGATAGGACATGTGAACAGTGATCAGTCTAAAGAGTAAATGAGAAATACGAAAGTGGAATAATTTGAGGTTTACTTATTAGTAATTGTCTTATTTATGTCGCCACGTTTTAGCGTTTGAAATTTGCAGTGCAGTATGAGTCACATACAGAAGACTGCAGCGAATACACTGGCCTCTAGTGGCCACTGCATAGAATTGTAATAAATAAATATCTAAAAAAAACAACTTTTATTATTCTTTTGACTACCAGCTATTCCCGCTTGGAGAGGACAGAGAAGAGGCAACATTGTCCTAAAGGACAGAAGGCAGAGGTGAGAATTTGTAAGTTTAGCTTGAGTTTAAATGAAGGGTCGCATTAATTGCTGCTGATAAACATAAGTCATTTTTTATCAGATTTACATATTATTGTATTCTTGTTGTTTTTCTTGAAGGTTTTGCTGTGGTGTATGAAGCCCGACTTCTTCAGTCCAGAATTTATCCACCATGCAATTCTGCCAATCTGAAGATTATTGTCAGTGCATTCGTTGTAGTATATTTTGTCTTTTTTATGTAGGATACATTTAAGCCATTAAGATTTAGTTATCAGGAACAGGATGACAAAGAATATATAAGAAAAAAATTTACCTTATTTATTTTGCATATGCTTATTTAAAGTGCTGCAAAAAAATCCTATTTATTTTATTCATAGAAGAGACCACATAAGAACAGTTTTAATGTAAAATAAGTCTTTATTTAATATGCTGGTTATAATTCCTCATTGAATTATTCTTGTCACACATTTGCCTCACACACTCTTTTATAAATAAAAGATTGCTGTGGAAGTACTGTACATGATTCCCTTTGTACATAAAAGACCCTATCGAGAAAAGAGAATAAGAAAAGAACACATATACCTTTGGATTAAAGCCAAGGGCATGAAACGCAGGAATTCAGAAATGCAGATTTGCTTTTAAAGGACTGGAAGATGTTCGCACTATGAATGGTTCTGCCATATTTCTGACAAGTTGGGTTTCCTCTTCATTATATAATCCACTACACATCTCCCAGAGTGCAGATGCACATTTCTATGGGCCTTCTTAGTCAACACAATTTGGCAAAACACTTCTCAAACAATGCAATGTCTCCAAAGAATTTTTTTTTCTTTTGTAGCCTACTTCTTTCTCTCAGTTGAGGATCTGAAATACGCAAATTTAAGTCAATTTACGAAGTAAACTCTGTAAAGGGAATGTTTAAGAAACTTTAGCCAAAGAGTTTTCTAAGGAAGATCATCAGCATACAAGAAAAGTATGAGCATGTTCAAACATTACATGGCTAAATTCTCTGAAATAATGGAAACTTATTCAAAAAACAACAAGAGTGCTCTTCATCTTTGAATCAACAGAAGAGCACAGAATATTGCAACCGTTTCCATTACGTCTCTGGCTCCTAGCTTAATTCACACCAGTATTACTGAATACTTATTGATACCTAAAACAATCACGTTCAGTCAAAACCATAATCATTCCATAACAATTGCAAGATGTACGCAGAATTTGATTAGGAATTAAAATGAAGATGATTTTACCAATAACATATCAACTGCATATCTATATGTATTTGCTCATTTGAGTCACTTCAAAACCATTCAGTACTTGAAAAAAGCAAAAGTGACTTTGTGCTTGGAGTGGTCAAAGGACATAAGTGGTTTGTATTAAAATAAACTCATTTCCAGTTCAAATAAGTTTATTCATTCAAATAAACTTTATTTGAATTCCTTCATAACTGTGTTAAGTGACTGTGCCATACAGCACACGGTCTGCAAGATTTTCTGACAGATTGAGCACTGCTGCCTCTGATTTAACTCTCAACGTTATCTCAAATCCTAACATATTGGAATAAAAAAAGTGAATGATACACATTTAACGTGCATTATTATAAAAAGGTCCTTTCATAACATTTACCAACACCAGCACATTTAAAGGGACAGTTCAACCAAAAAGGAAAATGCTGTTATTTACTCATGTTTTACAACACATATGCAGAAGTATGTTTCGTTTATATAATATGGTTCAATCATAAAAAAAGAACACGTATATCTTTGTCTCGTAAAAGAAATATAGTCAGGTTTGGAATGACATGACGGTGAGTAAATGATAAAGGTTTTTCATATTTGATTGCACTGTCCATTTAAATACAGCCAATACACACAAATAATTAAGTAATCCAGACATAAAGCACACACCACAAAAAACTGAATCAATTTCCCCACCCTGGACAAACAGCTACATCAACTTGAAAATGAACACGTCTAATCTCATGCACACAACTGTTGCAGGAGGTGCAGTGTGACTGAAGCAAAACCTGACATTCAAAACCCTTCATAGTCACACTGCAAACAATTAAATAAAGCATTATGTGGTCAGTTCCAGTAACTCACAAGCTGCATTGCTTCACAGCGTGTTACACTACACCATTCATCCACAAGACCACAATTCCCATTAGCATGGAGAAAGAAAGAAAAAACTGTATACTTACACCATCTTATCTACCTTGCTACCTTTACTTCTTTCCCAGGCACTCATGAACTATTGGGCCAGTAAACAGGATCTTACTAATCCGTATTCTTGCAAATAAGGTAGTTCACCCAAAAAATGAAAACTTTGTTGTCAATTACTCATCCTCGTGTTGTTCCAAACCTGCATGAACTTCTCTGATGAACACAAAAAACAAAACAATTGCTGGTAGTCATTCATTGACCTAAAAAAAAAAAAAAAAATTATTTACGTAAATGGCTACCAGAAACAGTTGAAGCAACTTTGGGAAGAGTAAATAATGACAACTATCATTTTTGGGTGAACTAACCCCTTTCAGAGAAGGGTAATATGCGGTTTTGGTGTCAGTTGAAGGACTACATCCTGGTTCAAATTTATTTTGACGTAATCAGAGTAACTTTGGCAAAGGTATTGTACACTGTGTAGAGAAGACACTTCTGGAGCTTGAATGTTTGCTGAATTTGTTTGCAAGCTGCAAAAAGCTATGATATCAGCTGCTTTTTTTTTTAAATATTGCCTAAACTCAATACAAGCGTGGTCCAGGGACGTACTCAAATACATGATTTTTCT
Source organism: Enteromius fasciolatus (assembly GCA_032361145.1). NCBI lineage: Eukaryota > Metazoa > Chordata > Actinopteri > Cypriniformes > Cyprinidae > Enteromius > Enteromius fasciolatus. The sequence continues at coordinate 12,956,080 of JAUMHR010000050.1, forward strand.
GTATCAGAGCAGAGGGACTAACTCAAGGGAATTAACAAATGAAAGAAAAATCAGGGCCCCTTTTTTATGGCATTGCTGTTATATCATACATAGCAGCGTGTTTATCACGACAGAAAAAATGAGAACAGAGGGAAAAAAAAAAAAACACAATTAAAAATGAACGCAAAGTATGAATGCAGAGACTTCCTTGCTTCCCACCCCAATATATTACCCAATGTTATTATACTATTAAGGCAGGCTCCTACACTCAATCCCCAATAACCACATACTCCCTCTACAAGTCTAAACCCTCATGTCATACAATTCTGCACTGTCATATTTAAACATTCACATACAATTGCATTATTATGAGAGAACCACTCCCAACTGTACCAGTTCATTAAATCACATGTCATGCACACATTTCTGTGGCACAATATAGAAGATATTTTAAGACATTACCCAAAAAACAAAGCCATCCCAAAAACAGTTCTTTTGGAAGATTCTGAATGTTGTAAAAATTCCTATGCAAGAATCTGCTATAACTTTTCATTTTGATTGTGGGATTTCCTTTCTTGTACTTTTTCCCCCAGCTTTTCCTCTATGTCTCCGATTTTCACTTTGTCTGGGGCATTTAAGTCTTGTATGACACTGGGCTCAGGTGGCTGATAGCGGTATTGGTAGCCAAAGGCACGCAAGTGGTAAGTGTAGTATTCCAGCAGGTACATATGCGACGCATCCACATAGTGGAAAGAAACAGCCAGGTCTGAGCAACACTGTGGGCCCTGAGAAAAACAGAAAGAATATATTATTTTATAAATATGAGAATCAGGATCCTGCAAGTGTGTACTCAACATGTTGTTCCAAACCCTTGTCTTTTTCATTGTAATAAAGTACCAATAGCTCGTTTTTGGGGGCAGTTCCAATGAAAGTGGACTGCATCTTTTAATATCAATAAAAAGCAATCTGATAAAAATTGATAAATATTATATAGACTGATTATAATGCATCAAATCACACTTAATTGGTTCTGGCTCAAGAATACAGTTGCAGCAGTTTGTAAAAAATAACTTTTTTTATGGTGCTTTTGTATTCTTTTCAAGCAAGAAAATATTGGTCCCCATTCAGTGTAACAGAATGGAAGAGAGCAAAGATTATGCAAACATTTTTGTGTTCAATGGAATATCGACTATCAGAAATATCAGTTTGGTGAACTTCAGCATAAGTAACTATTTTCTAAAACTCTTAATTATAAGCTAGTCTTTTCTTGTTTTTAACTTTGTCAGGCAACAGCGCTTAAAGTAATAAGTGCCAGCACGGATGCACTCAGACTTTGAGCTGTGCCTTAACAAACTTGGTCTTTAGGCCTCAGGCCTGTAGTGACACAGGCCTTAGCGGCTTTTGAGTTGAAAAGCACATAGTAAATGTTTTTGTGCGTCATTTATTTAAATAGGATTTATGTAAAGGGTGAGCTTCACACCCTCAGGGTGCACTAAATGCAAACGTAGAAAAATGTAGTCTTTTCACTTTCTACAAAGGTAAGATCTCAACTGAAAAGTGATTGATAGTCATAATGCCACAAAACTAGCAACAGGCGTTTTCCTCTGTACGCATAAAACTCCAGGGCGGGCACTCAGCTGTTGATTGGCTGGAGGCAGATATATGCAAACTTGCAGTCCATTGCAAAAAAGGGGTGTGTTTAAGATGAAAAAAATGTAATCTGTCAACCTGTCATTTTAATGGAAGATTAAGATATGTATATATAAGGGGGACTACTGGTGCCTATATGACGCTGTCTAGGTAGACAGCTTACTAGGTTTTAGAATAGATCTCAGGCAATCTTCACTGAATTCGGACTCACCTGTACAATGGGGTAATAACAGTAGTTCCAATACCAAAAGGTCTTAGGAAATGTGCCAGTGAGATGGGACTCTGGTACGAAAGGATGGAATGTCTCTCTTTCTAAGGTGTCTCTGGAGTCTCCTGCCACAACGCCTATCTTCTCCATACACTGACCCAAAGCTAGATCCTCCACGGAGCTAGTATGAGTACACACTTTGGTGCGAAAGCCCTCCACAAACCTCCTCAGAGCCTCTTTGCTAAGCACGTAACCAGCGCCGCCACTCATGTAACCCTGTTTTACGTATGGCTTAAACCGCCGGCCAAAATACAGTGGGTCCTCTGGAGAGTGGCTGGCCAGAATCCAGCGCAGGTTGTCGACGACCACGTAAGTGTCATCATCCGCTTTAAGGAACCAGTCTGCCTCGTCCCCGTGCTTTTCCATGACATAGTGGAAAGCACGAATGGTTTTCCAGTACAGCTGATCTCGACCTTCTTTGGTGTTTAGGCCAACCGTAGGAAAATCAGGGTCGTCCACAGAACTTATGAAGACCACAATGTTGCAGTGGCGACTCCACGTGGCTTTCACGTGACGAGCTTTCTTCTGAAGGTTATTAGGGCCGGTCATGACCCAACACAAAATGCGTACGCGCTTATAGAGAGCGTCAGCTAGTTTTCCATCCTCACCTACAAGAGACAAACAATAATCAAATCACATGCTACAAAGTAGATAAGAATATTTTGAATGTGAATGATGCTAGTGAACCTTTTTAAAATGAGAATACTTTTTTTTTGTCAAAAGGCAGGACCTTTTAATGTGATAGTTTACTGAAAAATTACAATTTTGTCATCATTTTGTCTATCTAATATCATTCTGAAGCAATAAGACTTTAGTTGATCTTTTGGAACGTAAATGAAGCTTGTTTTTTGTTTTCTCATTTTTACAGTTAATTGAAAGCATCAAAAGAGCATTTCAAATATTGTAAATGACAGCTCAACCACAGGTGCTGAATAAAATATTAATAAATTATTTAGGCTTAAACGTGAAAAAAAAAAAAACCTAAATTATATATGTATATATTTTTTATCAAATTATTTTTTATCATTTTGTCAAATATTTATTCATAAAATTTAGAGCCAGCATCTGATAGTCTACAGTTTATTACTTTTGGGACAGTTTACTGATAACAAACAAGCGATAAAACCTTTCTGTAAACTTTAACAAGGACAACACATAAGATGTGAGCCCAAAATTAAAGGCAAAGTCCATCTCTCCAGGGAGTATACACAGTCAGAATGCAAACATGCCCATAAAGAGAGTCACATAGAAAGCTTGGAACAGGTTACCTGTTTGTTCAATTGTAATATCAGGGTGTGATATATCCAAAAATCATACCAATAAAAGTACTGTATACATCATCTAGCTCTACCTGTCTAACACACCTCTTTTGGGAATGCCTTTATTTTGGTATTGTAATCATTGCATTATTGACAGAATACATGGATCATAAGACCTGACAAACAACATTTTTCTAAAAAAATAGAATATGACAAGTTTGTAACAGGCTATTTAGTGGATAATTTCCATTTTATGGTTACCAACGAAACCATGCAAAACAAGTTGCAAAAGTGAAATAACGGAGCACCAGGATTTGAGCATTTATTTAAATTCTATACAAGTCATTCCAGCCGGACACACTATTACCTTACAGTAAATATGCTTAAGCACAAAAAACAAAGATTCAAACTCCGCCAACATTAACTTGTCCGAAACCTGTATGACTTGATTTGCTACCATTTACTAGCATTACATGTTTTGTTCTGCTTTATCTCCTTTCTGGTTCCACATATTACAGTAAGAAAGGTTTTGAATATTTTGTGGGTGACTGATTTAACATACACTCTTACTTTATACATACTGAGTTTTACTTATAGTGCTCATAAAATGAAAACATTGTGCTTGTTTAATACAAGAATTAGTTTCTACATTGTGTTTACCTGTATGGTGAGGATGATTGAGGTTGAAGAGGGCCGACCTCTCCTTTTTCCAGTTCTTGTTTTCTTCTTCAATCAACTCCAGCAGGCTTTTCTCGTGGGCCTCGTGCTCAACAAACCCCACGTTCCGCGTGAACCCAAACTGACGGAGGAGCACGTACAGAGTGCACGTGCCCACCACAAAGCCCACGTAGAACGCGGAGCGCGCGCCGAGAGCTTTCATCACGAGCTCTGTATGTAGAGACTCTCACTTCAGTGTGACTGTTCAGAACACAGACAGAAACACAAAAAACACTAACTACAGCAAGCAGAGGACAGCGCAGGATTCGTCAATCCTGTCATTAGGTTACATTCACGATTCAGATCTCAATAGTCCGAAAACATCGAAAATAAACCCGTTGTTATGCGCGTGCAGTCTGCGTGACAGCAGCTAGGTGATCTATGACTGATTATGACAACACTGCTATAGAGAGCAGTCGTCATACCAGGATACAACTAATGACTCCTAAAGGTCTTCACTGGAAAATTATGCTGCATTAAATTGTTTGCTTTGGGAAGTAAGTTTAGGTGTGGACAACATTATCAGGCGTTGTAAAATAGTTACATTATTCTGAAAAAATGACACTTGTTTACTTGTGCAGTAGTAGTGAACTAAGGGGCCCCTAACTGTATTAAATAACTAAACCATAAAAAAAGTCATGTAAAATAAACTGTCATCAACTGTTGCTTTTGCCATTAATGACATTTTTAAATGACAAAATTAATGAAAGGTTATTTTAATGTAGGAACACTTTTTATTTCCGATTAAAAAAAAAGTTTAAAAACAGACAGCTTTATCATGATTACAGCATAACTGACGTTACCAGAGAAAATCTTTTAGCCTTCCTTAGGGAACAAAGTCACATAATCTTACCAGACAGCTTAATTCCTCCATAACCGAAGTGAGAAAACCGCAGGATTCGGCACCGAGGCCATTTCAGTCCAACTCAGTGAGCTAGCATAACAATATAGCTGTGCTTTTTTTACTTAAATCAAGAAATCTGACACCCCAACCAGGTACACCAGCTTTAAAATCATGTCCTGGCTATTTTCCGACCCATACAACTATGCCTTGGGAAATAATATTATGCTTTATTTCAAGCTAACTACCAACGTGCTTCCTGTCTCTTCCTATGAAATGAATGTTGTTCACCAAGTAAAAGCCGAGAGGTATGGGGGCGGTTCAGTTCCGTATTATAATTAGCCGACCCTTTTCAGAGCTACTCTCTGTCAAACTTTGTTTCGTGGACAGTGGCACACACCCTTCTCACTAAGTTGAGTCGCTTTTGTTCCAAAAAAACAAAAGGAAATCTATTCGACTACAGCATTTTCAAAACGCTTAAGGAAATGTAATGTGTGAACTGTGAACTGTTCGCGTCACATCTAATACGAGACACACGGAAGCGCATTTGATTGGATGAATCGACTGTCAGTTTTAGGCTAAACGATGATGTCATTTGAACGGCGCATTATGATTGGACCACATGTACCCAATAGTGGAACACATTCCAGCAAGCAAGGCAGGAAGGCAAAAACAATCACGTCAAAAAAAGTTTTTAAGTTTCTTGTGATAGACATAAACGCCTAGCCAAGCCGGTTTTATTCGGGAAAGTGCTCAAGTCGTGTCGCGTCCTCAAATGCTTATGAACTATGGAAGTCGGACGGGCTAAATAGTCTTATTCTGTCCTATATCCTAATTACTATTGCTCTTGTTTGATTTAAAAAAATAAATAAAATAAAATAATAATAATAATATATATATATATATTTTTCTTATCAAACAAGAGCAGTAGTAATTAGGATATAGGACAGAATAAGACTATTGAGCCCGTCCGACTTCCATAGTTCATAAGCATTCGAGTAAAACAAAACTCTTTACATTTCCAATTTCATTACATTTATTAATAGCTATGCAACAGTAGCCTATCAATATGTGGGTAAACAGAGGGTAATGTTTTTAACACGGTTAAAATGTGCGTCTTACGGGGCATTATGCGACCAAATTGTGTGTGTTGACGAGGTCAAATTTCACCGCCTTCCATAATGAACACAACCCTAAGCGAAAATTCATATTCAATACGTAATTTTCATATTAAACAAGCATTATTTAAAACCGATGGATTCAAATAATATACAATTTATTACTTTTGGTTTACGCAAATGTTTTAAATAAAGTGCTTATTTTGTTATATTATTTATCCTAATTAGTGTGGAAGCCATGTCTAACCACACATCTATATTTAACGGCAAGATCTTGACTGGTCACATACAAGAACATAATAAGAAAAGGCAGACTTACATCGCATTCACAGTAAATTAGTCAGTGAATTGAACTTTCGTATTAGACTTTAACACTAAATTTGGAGGATGTACATTTCTTGTACCTACTCTGATTCTTCCCTGTTTGCACTCTTTACTTAAATTATTTTCTCCTACTTCTGCAAATATTGCTTTTTTTTTATTTTTTAGCTTTTCTATTAGATTTAATACACTGAAACACTTTGCATTTGTTATAACTCATTGATCTAATATTGTTTAAACTTATTTCCTATATCAAATTTCATATTGTTTTTGTATTTATTGATAATTTTACACTTGTTTAATAAACGTATTTCTTCTTCTAAAACTAATCTTTTCATTTACTAGACCTGAAACTTACTGCAGCAAGGTTTTAATTTGAAAGCTGTCAGAACCGGGGGTATGTTTTGTAATTTAATGATTGTATATTAACTTTTACTTACATGAATATACTAGCTGTTATATTATACAGAATGAAATTATTATAATTTATTATAAGTATGAAAAGGCGTTTTATCACAATGCTTAGAAGACGCCATGAGCATGTAATTTGAATGTGTAGACCACAGGATATGGTACATTTTATTGTTCATCTTTCCCACGCAATGCATTTTTAAGAGATTTCTGAGAAAGGTTTCTTTAGTAGTACCAAAATGTACAGTTGTGTAACTCGTGGTGACCTTTGGAAACCCTAAAGCTGCTGTAAGCAATTTTTCTGAGCCAGTGAAAATTTAACAAACAATTACCCAGCGTTCCACTGTATGGACAAACAAGTAGTCCCGCCCCAAACATATGCAACCAGGTTCTGATTAGTTAACACAAGTGGGCTGCCATCATTCATTTTCTTCTTTATTTAACTGTTTTCCAAACATGGACTCTCACAGAGATATATTTCAAAACATTTCAGTTGTCTCGTTTTTTTAATTAGTTTTTTTATAAATTGCTTACAGCACCTGTAACCACTCAATTCCTCACAAAAGGGCACATGTGCTTACATTAGAAAATAGAAACTGAATGTATGCCTTAACACTATCAACAAACAAATCAAATGCTGTGGCAACATTATTTACAACTGACTATGATCCTTCAAATCATTTACAACAAAAAGAGCCCTTGATTGCTGGCGACATGAAAGCACTGGATTTCAATAGATTCCAAATGTTTGGCAACAGCTTTTTGTCCAAGTTTTAAACTAACATTGCATCTTATGACTGGGCTGTCTGCACAAACACACCTGTCAAAAAAGGATGAACTGGGCCAAAACTGAAGCAGTAGACTAAATGATTTGTTTACGGCAAGCTCAGGCTCAAAAGTTGTCGGAGAAAGTAGCGTTAGACATTCTCCACAGAACCTGTGGACAAGGAATATTTGCAAAACATGTAAATTATGTGCCAGAAGAAAATAGTGGCAGGACACTGGTTCTATTTGCATTACATTGACTAATCTTTCATTCAATTTGCATCATCAACCTTACCACCATACTGTGGATCTCAAAGGCATCCAATGAATCCAGTTTTTTTGACTGACATTCAAGAGCAACCAAAACAAACAAACAAAAAAAAATTAAAATCAATGTTTGTCCAAGGATGAAAAAATGTTAGCACAGACTGTCTTTACAAAAAAAACTTTGACACGCATACTGACTGATGTTTTGTCTGCATGTAAGAGAGAAAGAGAGATCTGTAACACAGACTGTCATACACAGAAGCAAAACACAACGGGAACGTGTGTATTTGTACAGTATATTTGTTTAAAAAAAAATCCAAGATTGAAATCAAGCAAGATATAAACCACTCACAGATGCTCAAACAGGATAATCAAAATTCACAGCAGTGGACCGAAGCCTTCACTGAGCTCACATGACTGAAACGGTCTAAGAGAGCAGTTTGATTGCGATGAATGAGACAACCAGACTGTTTATAGTTCAGAGAACGCTGGCTGCCCTTCTTCAGCTTAACAGTGCTTGCGAGAAGAGGAAACGGCTTAAAAGTCTGCTTCATCAGAATCACTGTTTCCTGTGGACTGGCTGTCTTCCTGTTTTTCTCCCCAGACAAATTTGTAGTTATTCTCCAATTCTTGCTGTCTCTTTTGCTCTTTATATACTTCTTCCGTACCTCCCGTCTGCATACAAAAGAGTAAACACCAATTTATTTGCCAGTGTAGGAAATAAGAAAATTTTTTCTTAACAGACATCGGAATGTACAGTATATAGGGTCACATCAAACATTTTCTTATAGGCTTTTTTTTCATCTTAAATAGAGTAATAAATCCTCATTTACATATCCTCATCAGATTTCTGTTTTTTTGCAAAAATTTTACACATTTATTTAACTGTTAAGGTCATTTTAATAGAAATCTGCACAAAAAACACCCTGAATTTACCACACAGACCAAAGCAGTATGTTTAGAATGTGATTTCTGTGTGAGCTGTGCTTCATGCATCACTACATGATAAATAATAATATCTATAAAGCTTTCTCTTCAGTACCTCATTGTGACCAGGTGGGCTGAGTTTTGGAATACTGAAGAGGTCCCACTTATAGATAAATGTGAGCATGTCCGTTTTTTAAGTGCAATGAACTCTTTTATTGTAAAAGATGAAGAAAATCTGATGAGGATTTAATGAACTTGCAGGTAGGTGCTGCTTTTTACATGTGTGTATAGGTTCATACCAGAAGGTTGATGAGAAGCTCTCTAAATGATTTTGTATCCTCTTCAGTGAGCCACTGATCTCCCGCTTCCTCTGCTGTTTTACGGGTTAAAATCTTCACCTCAATCTTTCCTGTAAAACAAGCCCAAAAATGCTTAGTCCTGACCCACGTACGTTAACATAACTATATAGTTCGAATACTGTTAGTCTAAACTAAATTGTAAAAAATAGTCAAAACTATTATTTTTCATTCCCATACACACAGTCGGTAGAAGAAATAAGTCGTGACAGAAACAATGCATGCAAAGATGGTAATAAAGACTGTGGAATGTAGGAAGGACAAACGAAAAGCTCTCATACTCCTAAACGTCATCTCTACTTCAAAACCAGAAAATCTGCCACCACCCTATACTGACAAACGTGAGTGCACACAAATCCTAGAAATGTTGTTTTCTTAGCCGTTCTTAAGAACGAAAAAGACCTCCTTCACCTTTCTCTGCAGCCACACAAGCCAGCATCAAGGGAAAAACTAAATCACTGGCATCTAAAAGAGTCTTGACGTCTTGCACTTATGTCTAGAGTTTTAGTTGAATAGAGTCAAAGTGAAGAAAAGTTATGCGTATTTGAGGACACAAGTTACTCAGAGCAAAGCCCAGGCAGAAGAACAGTTCAAGATTTCAGGATGAAAGATAAAGTCTCCGCTCCACTCACAAAGACACACACAGGGAAATAAGAATACTTAGGTGTGTGTGTTAGTGTGTTCTGGCCTACCTTCGGCCTTGATGCCGGCTCTCTCTAGCTGCTCTTTGACCACTTCCTGAATCTGCTGCCACTGGGGGTCGCCCTCGCCCAGTTCCTTCACCTTCATACCCCCCTCATCATCATCATCATCGTTGCCCCCGGTAACCGCTCCTGCAGCCACACCTCCGCCCACCTTATACTTAGTCACCCTGACCTTTACCTGCTCGCCACTGCTGCCCATTTGGGCTTGGGTGATGAGAGACAGAGGGAAGGGGAAATTACCGTGGAGACGGTGGAAATTTCCTCCCCCCCAATTTAACGTATTATAATCTCTCTCTAACAACATCAATGGCACAACAGTATGACACCGTGTAATATTAGTGTACAGTAAGTGGTGACAATGATTTAGTATACAGATAAAGTATGCAGTGGCCCCACAAAGTATTTGGACCATAGTATGTTGAAAAATCTTTAATGTAAGCATTAAAAAGCTTACATTAAATATAAAAAGCAATTTTTATATTACAAAATGTTACAAAAAAACACTACAAAATATTGCATTTAGAAATGTTTCTTAAGATATTTAGTAAATATATCAAAATGTACGTTTTTCTTGGTAATTTGCATTGCTAAGGACTTTATTATTTTTACAGATTTGCTCAATGTTTGGATCTTTTGCACTAATGCACAGATTTTCAGATCATTTTACCTCAGACAAATATTGTCCCATCCTATCAAAAAATACATCACTGAAAAGTTAGTTTTTTCAGATGATGTTTAAATCTCAATTTGTAAAAAACAAAAACAAAAAAACATTTACCTATTTTATATTGTATTTTATCAAATACACTTTCTTCAAAAACATTTTTATACAATAACGTTATCATTAAAAATTAAGATATAATTATACATGTCAACAATTTGTTTTTGGTAGCAATTAAATTTTAAAAAGTGAAAAATGTCTAGTATCATTTGTTTTTAGATTATTGCTTTTTAGGGCCACTGTATAATGCATATACAGCCATCATACACACAATTATAGACATTATACTACATATGTATAGTATAATATGCTCAGACGCAGGTTGTGTGAATATTTATAGACAATATACTATATACGTATAGTATAATATGCTCGGAAGCAGGTTCTGTGAATGCCTGTGGTGCAAAACGGAAGTTACAAGCAATTTAATGAGCCATTCATTCTACCATCTGTTCATTCATGCACCTGTTCACTCAGCATCCATTCTGTATATTTACCTGGTGTTTTGGGAACCAGGTTTGGGCTGCCAGGAGAAGGGCCTCCCTCTGTCTTATGCTGTGAGTGTGTGTTTTTATGCATGTCTGTATTTTTTTCTGGTTCACTCTCATGTCCGGTCTTGTCTTCAAGATGGTCCAGAAGTTTTCCCAGTGTGTTCTCTAGAGTTTGTGTAGCCTGAGTGCGATCAAACTCGCCCTTAAGTCCTTCACTCTCCAACTCCTGCTGAGCCTGGGGGGCAAAACACAAGAGCATGTATTCACTGCCAAGTCTTCTGGCTGTTTTTTCCATGAGCAGGCTGTAACAATAAAAACACTTACTTCCTCTATGATGTTGTCGAACTCTTTCTGCATCTCTTCTTTTATCTCTTCTATCTTGGAGGAGGGAACGGACAGATCTGCCATCTCATCCTCAAACTCCTGCAGCAATCTTTCATCCTCATCCCCTTCCTCTACCTCCACCTCTCTTTCTGCTGCCCTCTCCTCTCTTTTCTCCTCCTCTTCCTGCTCCTCTCTCTTTTGAGATGACTGCTGGCTCTCTTTTTCCAGCTCAGCTTTCCTGTTCTGAACAAAGCACATAAATTAATGGCCAATCAATACATATTTCAATGGTTGAGTGGCTTTATGAAAAACTGCAAAATATTATGCAATGATTATGTTTTTTGCCAATATTCTCCAGATGGCAAGATGTTGGCTGACAAATCAGCTTCTGTCAAAGTCTGTGCACAGAATCAAAAATACTCACTTTTTGGTTGCTCTCTCTGAGATGTTGTACAAATTTCATGAGGTCTGCAGGATCTGTGATGATTTTAAAATTAAATTTTTCCTCTCCAAATACTAAGAGAAAAGGAAAGATAAACAAAAAAATGAAGAATGTGCACTGCTTTAATTTAGGGTAACCCAAATTATTCTATAATTATAAATAGACTTAAACCAGGTCTTACTGTCATTTTCATGTATTTGGCTGTCCTGAGGCTCCTGAGGGTTCTGTAAGACAGTTGTAAGCCATGGTTATGAAAAAGCTAATTAAACAAGCTTAAAGGCATAGAAATATGATTTATATTATATATTGAAGATGTGCTTTAAATGATGTTGCACCTCTGAATCAGGTGTGCTTGACTCTGTGTTTCCTGGTTTGGTAACTCCTTCCCAGAAGTCCTTGTCCTCAGGTTCTTCACTCACAGAGCCCACCGCAGCTACTTCACCCTCTGCTTACACACAAACATGTACACTTAACTGCCATACTGTTTGAAATCTGCACAGAATTAATAAAAAAAAAAGAGAAATCTACTAAAAAGAAAGAAAGCAAAACCAAGACTAAAAAAAAAGTGAAAAACTGAAAAAAATATATGTAATATAAATTAACAGTAATGTTAGCTTCAATATTATATGTAAGGAATAATTGACGACGGGCCGTTGAATTATTAGAAAAATAATGCACACCCGAGGTGCGTCGTGGCCGTTACACCTCGGGTGTGCATTATTTTTCTAATAATTTAACGGTCCGGAGTCAATTATTCCGCTTAT
>JAUMHR010000050.1:12993382-13005772 GCA_032361145.1 Enteromius fasciolatus
TTAGGAATGGGATGGCACTTCAGTTCATAGAATGAGTAAAGGCAGGTGAGCGAATACTTTTGGTAATATAGTGTACAATTAAGCTATTTTCATCCATGTTTTCATGTGACCTATGCAGTTCAGTTTTGAATCATCGTAGGTAGCAAGTCTGTGGAGTTAAATTATGACAAGTTAGGGTTTACATTTATTCCTATTTTATTCTTCATTTATTCTCAAAATTAATGAATTGCTGTGGAATTCAAACAGAGGAATTAACTGTTTAAATCTGCTGAGGTCAAAATGGTCCAACAGTGGAAGATATTTTTAGAACAATACGTTTCTTTGTGCTTGAGTTTTGTTTAATTTTTAAATACTCTGATTACAAAGAAAGAGTTTTCAAAAGGTAACGGTAAAGGTTATTTATAGTTTTATGATCACAAAATATGAAAGAGCACAATAAATGCAGTTTGCATTATTTTGCTTTAGGCAGAAGCAGATCTAGGGCAGATTATTGCTCTGGAATGGGTCAGCTATGTGACCTTTTTTAGTGAACGAGTCTTCTGTGCTCACGGTCACCCGGCTGGAGTCATGCATGCCTTAGAGACAGAGACAAGCACTTCTGCTTTTATAAAGAGATAGAGACAAAAATAGATAAAATGTGTTTTTACAGTGTTTTTACAGCGTTGTTCTCAGTGTTTGGTTGCTGCGTGTTTAGGTTGGAGGAGCAGTGCGTGAAGCCACAGGCTATACTGCCACCTACAGGCAGACGATCTCAATTGAAGCAGGAGAGGAAGACGGGGACTGTCTGCACATGCGGCGAGGCTTCCATCACATCATCCAGGGCTTTCCTCACTGTGTTGTCACTGATGGAGTCATCAATTTCTTTCTTGCCAGGACAGATAAAGTGCAGCAGGTGGGCTTTGACCCCCGGCTAGCCCGTGTTGCACATTTGGGTGAGTTTTCAATAAGTGAGTCCAAACAACAAGATTAGGTGATTCTAGGATTGTGGTGTATTTTTGCAGCAGAATTTCCCAAGAACTCATTAGCTAGGGATGGACTGATATTACATTCTGAGGCAAGATACTGATTATTTGATTGATAATTATTTTGTGTTAATTATGTTATGCTATGTATATACATACATATATGCACACACACACACACACTATTCAAAAAATTTGAAAACAGTAAATTCTATTCAACAAATAATCAGTAATATTAACTAAATTATTCAGCATCAATGCATTAAATTTAAAAAGCTACAGTAAAGACATTTTTAAGGTAAAAAGTATAATTTTTTCACGTTTTATTGTGTTGCTGCATTGTGTTAAACTATTTTAAATTCCTTTTTTGCACATCAGTCTACACTCTATACACCATGAATTAAAAGCAATATATATAATATGCTTTATTTGTGATAATTAGAAATAATTAGAATTTGTTTATTTACATGTTTTGTTTTACAGAGTTCTTTATTGATGGGCTCGGCTCCCTGCATGTTGGGTCTTGTGATGATGTCATTGTGAACCACGCCACCAAGATCAAGCTGCCTTGGGGCCAGTCGGAAAGCGACAAAACTTACGCAAAGTTCCGTTACCCTCCTGCTTCATCCGACGCAACACACACCAAAAATGGCCTCTTGTACTTCAAAAACCGCTTCCAGTGTCTAACACACAACTGAACTCTCCCTGACTATGACTTCTTCCCTTTCTCTCATCCTCCCGAGTAGCTAAAGGGTCCCATGAAGACACTGGAAGTGTGCTTTGGATGTACAGTACTGTATGGGACAGTTCAAATACTGTAGGCCTCTTCTTTTGAAAAGGGTCGTAATGTGATCAAACATGACTGACGGATGAGATGCGCAGTGATGGCTGACTACGATTTTTTTGATAACTGAAGATGTCGTATTTTTGTGTCTCCTTCCTTTAGCTTTATTTTTGTTCTGAAGAATTCTTTAGATACAGATTAAACCATTCCGTAAATTATGCTCAGCTGTCTTTTCTCCTCAGCCAATCATGTTTCAGTATCACATTTAAAAGGATAGCGAGACCAAAAATGAATTCTGTCATAGATTACTCAAGCAGATGTCGTTTCAGACTTATTAAGGAGAACTTATCAAAAGTTCAAAATTATGACAGAATTGACATTTTTAAGTAAACTAGTCCTTTAACTGATGAGAATACAGAAGACCCTTCTTTTGAAACTAAAGTACGAAAAGAAGACTGCGGAGGTAAACATTTTTAACCATGACTTTTAGAATTTTTAAATCCGGTTCAAGGGAGGCACCTTCTTTGGGACATTCACATGGAATGTCACATCAGCTCCCTCCCTGTGTCTGTGTGCGTTTTACTGAGGGTCATCTCTCTGTACGTTTGCACTAAAACAAATGGACTTCGATTGGAGAGACTCGACCCTCAGCGTCACTAAAAAAAGGAAAAGACTTAACATCATTAGCAAGCTAAAACCACAGACAATCTAACATATCACTTTCATTCTCTCTCTCCCTCTCACATACACACTCTGGCAGATTTCTTAGTGAGAGATGGAGGGGTGATTCATTGTATATCAGTAAAAGATTTTCTGTTTTAAAGAGTGACTGTGCCAAAGGCTAAATCACTGTCCTGGTATGACTTTATTGTTTGTACTTTTTTGATTTCCTTAATTCTGGGGTGTTTATAAGGTTGTGTCCTGTTGTAATGAAGCATGCAGCCTGATTTGAAGCAGATTTCTGAAGCAGCAGTGTCCAATGCTGCCTTTTAATATATTCAGTAAGCAATCACACATCATATATTCCAACGGGCACTTACTGTAAAGGCTTTATTTATTTATTTATTTGAGCTTAATTTACTTTACAAAAGCCATTTGGGGGGAGAAGTGTCTTTTCATTGGCTCCAGTCAGTGGCTTTTGCTATGCAGAATGGCTGAGATAACTAACCCTACTAAAATAGAAAGCACCATTAGTAGACTTTTCAGAGTAGATGCTGCACAGTTGTGCAAATATATATATACGTATATATATATATATATATATATATATATAAAACAATTTTAAAATTGTTAAATAAATGTAAAAATGTTAGGCAGCAGTCACAAATATGGACACACCTGATACTTGATTCTAATTATTTCCCACATATGATACATTTTAAAAAACTAAATTAAATTTCTTCTTTGAGTTTAACTCTTTAAAAAAAGACATTCATAAACAGAAATTATGAGAAATTAAGACAATTAACCTTTAAGATCAAATGATAATGATAAACATTTTAAATGTGTCTAAACCTTGATTTGTACTTATATTTAATAGAAATAAACAATAATTAGAAAACGACATTGACTGTATGCAGCCACCTTCTGTAGAGTAAAAGCACATAAAAAGCCAATGTAATTGCTGTCTAATCCCATGTACAATATAGCATCCTCATGCATAATTTTAGTTACGTTTTTCTGCATTTTGTTTGTTTTATGTGTGTGTGTGTGTGTGTGTGTGTGTGTGTGTGTGAGAGAGAGAGATAAGTGTTTTTTAAACTACATCAAGTGGGCTTTACGTTATCGCTCATGAACAGCATGAGGCCCTAATGACTGTTTGCTGCATTATCCATTGAACTACAAATTCTTTAAATAATGTCTATCATTATGGCCTTGTCAAAGTATGTGTGAGTATGTGATAGTTTTCTACTAACTTTCTGTTACATCCTGTCTAACAATGGTGCCATACAGGAGTAAATAAGTGCAAGACTGTCAAGCAAGCCTTAAAAGAGGTTAAGGAAGTAAACACAGTGGAGGGAAAAAAAGAGAACAAACTTAAACGTAGCTTAATTATAACAAGCAGTGGTGTAATATGGAACTGAAAACTAACTTTTGTGCACTTGTATCTTGAATGCCATGTGATGCCCCTCAAAACAGAAAAAAAGTATAAAATCCTTTAAATCACTCTCTAACAGTCACTGAGCTTGTCTTAGTCCTGAAAAAGACAAGTAAAGGATGCAGTCCTGCAATACTAAGTATAGAGCTGCTATCATTCTGTTTGGAGAATGCATCCATTTATCTGCCCTGCATATTCAAGTGTAAGCATGAGCGCAAGGTCAAAAAGGAGCATGTAAAAGCGTTGGTGTAAGGCTACTTGATTCTTATGGTTAGTTTCAGATGCGCTTAAGGCGACGAGGGCTCGAACAGATATAAGAAGCTGAATATCTTATTTGCTAGTTGCGTGTTAAATGATGAGGTTGACTTTTTGATGATACTTTTTCTCAAAAACCTCTCTGCTTACTCCTCACTTCACTGCAATGATTCTGTCACCTCACCTCTGGGTTTCTCACTGTGTCTGCATGACTCCTAATTTCTTTTGGTGTTTTGTATCTCTACCAGTAGGTAGCTAATCTCTTCCCCCCCTTCCCCCCAAAGTGTGGCTGCCTATTGATCATTTTTTAAAGGAACATAAATAAATCCCTTAAATATAAAAGGGGAAAAGAAAAAAAATGTTTTCCCTCCTTTTTTATAAATGTAAGAACAAGCATTTGTTGTTGAATGGAATGAGATAAAGGCTTTGGTGATAACATTTTGTAGCGTGTCTTTTGTTATATTTCTGTAAAATTTGGTAATAGAATATAAACACAGATATATCTGGAATAAATTGAAAATCTTTTTAATGGACAGCTCAGTGGCAATATACACTGCTAATGAAAATGTCTTAATTGAAAAAAGAAAAAGTACAGTAATACATGGATACAGCCTGATGTTTTGTCTCTTTGCAAAAAGGATCAAGTACACACCTCTGATATTTACAGTACCTAACATGGCAACTGCCTAAAATTATTCTTTGTGTCACATTACATAGATCACCTCTTCATTCATAAATTCAGTAATATAGAATTAGCAGTAGCTACAAATACAATCTTTATGATCATATTTAGTCTTTCACATATTATGTCCTATCAGTGACATAAAGTTTAGCTTATTCAGACCAGTACCTTTAGTCGTTGTCAAATACTGAAGATTGTGATAGATTTGTGTGCATTATCTTATTGAAATGGAAGGCATCAATTAGGTTCTAATGGATTTTTAAATCAATTCAGTCTTTTTATCAGGCATAATTAACTCGAAAGTCTTCCTTTATCTCCTTTTAATGTTCTCCCGAGGGTAACAGACAGGCATTTTACAAGTCGATGGCAGTGGAAGATAAGAAAATCCCTTTTCAGGATTTACAGAAAGCTGAAAAACATAGAGTAAAATCATGTTAGTCTTTAAATGAGACCAGATGGAATTCCGTACATTTTTTTGAGCTTTTAATGGACAAATTATAATAATGCAACTTTATAATCCAGCACAAACTAACCTTTCAACGAGGTGTAGAAGGTTGTGAAGAATCCCAGGAGTGCAGACAGGGCAGAGCCTGACGGTCTATGGAGGCTGAGCTATAGGGCTGCAGGCCAGAGTTCAGTGAGGGTGAAGTTGTCAAGCTCTTTCCCAGGCTAAAGGATTTAATTTCTTTTCTCTGGAATTCAATAGGAGACTGCAGGGCTATGACAGGTTAGACAGAGGAGAAGAAACAGAACAGAGTCCGTTAAGAATTCGGCTCTAAGGCAAGGTCACGGAAAAGGTCATGGAAGGTATGATAAATGATACCGTTTAAGAAGTTGCGTTGTGTCTCCAGCATCTGTACGATGTCATTTGCCCAGGTCAATCTGATTTCTGGAGATGATGCACGAAGAATGAATCGGTGCATGCTTCCATCTATATTACGAGACGTCAACACCATCCGACATGGGTCATCTGGGCAACGATCCTCAATGCCCAAACAACTAATCTATGAAAGATACAAATATTTACCCTCATGTTTGCTTGGCCAACAATCTTCCACTTTCTCCTCTGGCTCTTACCTTGATGTTGTTTTTATAAATGTATCCTGGCAGGGAAAAGCCTTTCTTGCGGTCGATTGGCTCACTGAGGATGACTAGTTGCTCGAAGAGGAAGACCCGTCTCTCTTTGGGACGGGAGAGGATGCTGTTCTCATTCTCAATGAATGTGAAGGTGTCCTGTTGCAAGAGTTTCCCTTGTGCTCTCAGCTGACCCTGTGAACCCAATCAATCATGGGTGATCCGTGGGAATTTTTGTTTTTGTCTCAAACATAGGTAAGAGTGCTAATAAAACTAAAACGAAACTATAAATGACATAAACAGATAATTATTTTATAATTAATTGACTTGTGGTGTGCTCGTTTTGGATACTGGAGCAGTCCAAGGTGAAGTAACCGTTTCTGCAGCGTATTTGGGTGTCATCTTACCTCAAAACCCTGTAGTCTTCCAACATTCATCATGTCATTGCAACGCTTTGGAACAAAACACATCACCTCCACTGCCCTCTGAGATAAGGACACAAAAAGAGGGCAGAATAATAATTCAGTGTCACCTGATAATGAGTTTACACTCTTTTTTTTTTGCTAAGTCTTATAAGCCTGTAGTACAGACTGTTCCTACCTCAATATCTTCTGTTTGTCTGCCCGCTTTAGTGTAGTACTTCAAGAAGTCCTGTGAAAAAAAACCCATAAACACAGAATATAGGGATGATATTCTGAACAGGGATGGACAGGCATATAGATTTAAGATTATTAATGCATTTCCACTGTGAGAGACAGAATCTAAAAAGAAAAATCCGGAAATCACATTGTATGATTTTTAACAAAAATTATTTGGGAATTACTGTGTCAAATAAGCTGGCTGTGTGCTTGGGTCATTGTCATGTTGGAAGACCTAGCCACGACCCATCTTTAATGCTCTGACTGAGGGAAGGAGGTTTTTGCCCAATATGTCACAGTACATTGCCCTGTTCATCCTCTCCTTAATACAGTGCAGTCGTCCTGTCCCCTGTGCAGAAAAACACCCCCAGAGCATAATGCTTCCAGCCCCATGCTTCACTGTAGGTATGGAAACACGGCGAATGAAATGAAGACCAAAAAGTTTTATTTGGGGTCTCATCTGACCAATTTTGGAATGATTTCTGAAGGATCATGTGACACTAAAGCCTGGAGAAATGACTCCATGCAATAACAAGAATACATTACATCTGAAAGTAATTTTTTAAATAATGAATTATTGTAATACTTTAACTTTCCTTTTTTACTGTATTTTTGATTAAATAAATGCAGCTTTGGTGAGCATAAGACACTTTCAAAAACCATAAAAATGTTACTGACCCCAAGGTTTTGCACATTTAATTCTATCTGAAGAATGTTTTTAAGCTGATAAAAATGTTAACATCTTTGACATTGTTAACATCTGTAATACTTAACGAGTAAAAGGATAGTATATTTGGGTAAAAGCTTTTCCTTTGGAGGCTATGAGCTGCTGTTTTGCGCCAACTGGCTCCAAAAATCAGAAAAAGGTTAGGCTAACAGAGAAGGGAAATAGAAAATCAACAGAAAATTAATTTTAATACATAATTTGTTTTTTAAAGGGACCTTTTATGCAAAATAAATAAATAAGCTATCAAAAAAATATCTGTAGTGCATTTCTCACTCCTCCATACAAATCTTCTCTAGATCTGTCAGGTTTCGGGGCTGTCGCTGAGCAACACAGAGTTTCAGCTCCCTCCAAAGATTTTCAATTGGATTTAGGTCTGGAGACTGGCTAGGCCACTCCAGAACCTTGATATCCCAGCCACGACCCATCTTTAATGCTCTGACTGAGGGAAGGAGGTTTTTGCCCAATATGTCACAATACATGGCCCCCTTCATCCTCTCCAACATTTTTTTAGGGTACCTTTTATGCAAAATAAATAAGCTATAAAAAAAAATAAAACTCTGGGCACATCAGAGACTTTTTTTCACCTTGTGAAAATGGCATAATAGGTCACATTAAATAATTTTTAAAAAAGGGAAAGACCATGGACAAGCTTACAGCAACACACCTTTAGCAGCAGCTGATATTTCATGATTCTCTGAACAGGTTTGATGAGCAGGTCATTTAACTGCAGTCTGTGACCCAGCTGCTGCCTCAGTTCCTACATGGAGAAAGAGTACAGGACAGTCATAGACCATTACCTCATACACCAACAAGCAAATACTGTCTAATAATTAAATTCAGATTTTACCTCAAAATAGGTTTCAATGTACTCTGAGACAATGTGCTCTGACTTTGGCGTGTTCTGACAATATACCACATACATGTTGAGCCGCCTTTCCTGGGAAAACACACAAAGATATTCATTTCTTAAAATATGTTTTAATTTATGCAAGATGGATTACAGCATTTAATGTTGACTATATCACCAGCAGTTTAACTTAGAAGAAGCAAATAAAACAAAGACTTACATTTTTGATAAACAGTTGTGCCAGCAGGTCAGGTTCACACACACATCTCTCCAACTCTCCAAGAAAAAAACTATAACAAAAAGTAAAGGTATCAGCTGTAAGAGGGTCAGGTTTACACACTTCAACAGGCACAGATACTATCAAAAGATGACCTACTCTTTGTGCCAGTCATATATCTGATGAATGTTCCCAAACATAATTTTATCCTTTCCCTCCAAATACTCAGGCACCCCAACACTATTCATTGTAGCCATATAACCCTAGAAAAAGGAAAAAATAAGAGTTAAGAAAAGAATGAGTAAGATCTACTAACTGAATGCATTTACAGTACCTCCCATTTACCTCCACCACAAGCCCCAGATCCTCCACATATAGCTTCTCTGTCTCTACCAGCTCTGTCAGCACATATCTATAAGTGAGACATAACTGTATTAGAATATCTTATTCCAATAACCATGGATTTGGGTGACCATCAATCAAATACTGTACCTACATGCTTTTCTCTAAGGCAGTTCTTCTCTCCTGCTCATCATCCTCTGGACTCTGTGATTGTACCTGTGTCTCATCAGTCAAGTTGAGATGTGTCTTCCCAGAATGCACATCACAAGACTGATGCCTCTGAAATTAGATTCATTAGCCATCACATGCACAAATTAGTAAATATGTATAAAAATACTCATTAAGGGCCAGTACTTAGTGTTGCGTACCTCCAAGAGATCATTTAGGTATCTTGGGTAATAGGGACTGTCAGGAGATGTTGGACTTGAAAGTTCAGCACAGTCCTGTATGCCACAGATAAAGTGTAAGTATAAGTGTCAAAATAACAGCAAATTTCCCCTTTTTTGTTACAAACAGAACCATTCAAAAGATGTTTTTGAAAGAAAAGTAACAAGATTGCATATTTGTTTGTTAAAATAAGTAATATTCTGATATATTAGTACAATTTAAAATAGCTCTTTTCTACTTTAAATATGTTTTTAAATGTTTACATGACCCTTAAGAAAAATCTATAATACGTTGGTTTTGAAAACAATTTTTCTGTTTAATATTATTGTCAAAGCAGTTACTGTACTGTGCAAGTCTTAGGCCACTAGTATTTTCACCAAATCTTTTGCTGGAGCGTGTCAGTTGAAAATTACAGTTTACATTCCAAGCATTATTTTTGTCATTAATTGTAATAATGCAGTGAGATTATTGTTTGCATGAGGAGTCTGACAACAGCCAGTGCTCCAGCTCTGATCATCATCAATCTGTCTGGAATGACATGAAGTAACAGAACAAACTGAGACAGACTCAATCCAGAAGAACTGTGGTAACGTCTCCAAGATGAAAAAAAAAAAAACCTACCTGGAAAGCTACAGTACTGTTCAAAGTTTTAGACGTGTGTAAAAATGCTGTAAAATGAGAATGCTTTCAAAATAATGCCATAAATAGATTTAATTTATGAATTAACTTCTATTAACTAAATCAAATAAATATTTGGTATTACAGATTTTGGTAAAACAGCATCTTTTCTGAGGTACACTTGCCCATAGTTTTTCAGGTAGCTTTCCAGGTTATTTTTCCATACATAATCTGCATCTGTATCAGGCTATTTTTGTTTAATTTATTTAAATCTTTCTGACCACATACAGTATAGTGTAAATAAAGTCCATACCAGAGATCTGTAGGAGCGTGGCAATTTTTTGGACTTCTCCGTTGGGCCCAATGGGCTTTGAGCAGGTGAGAGGGGGAGAAACATATAGGAAGACCCTTCTGGGCTCTGAATGGCCTTTGAGCTCTGACTCTTGCCACCTCCGCTCAGACTAAACCTTCGAACTGGGCTGCTCAACCATCTCTTGAGGGCTTTGACAGAAAGTTGGGGTGTGGTAGATGGTTGTCTTGTGGAAAAGGGCTGATGGTTCCCGGGTGAGATTGGAGAAAGGTCATCAATGGAGGTGGAGGTTGAAGGTGTATCAGGAGGCAAGGAGACATCACTGAGCCCTGTTAATGTGTATGACTCTACAATAGACAGAGAGAGATAGAAGGAGAGAGGGTGGGGGGTAGAATATCTTTAAAACAGCATTTCCAAACAACAACAACAAATGCATTCATATTTACAATTAAGAAAAACTATCTGTGATGATCAGAACTATATCAGAACTATATTCAGAAAGACATATTGTTGCAACATTTGACAACTTATTGTATGACATACTGTACTGAACACCAACACAATAAAGCAAGGAGTACAATAAAATAAAATTCTTCAAGTTCATTAGAAATGAACTTTACTTTGCATTAACTATGGCCAGCCTTAAAGTGATAGTTCTTTTTATTTATTCTTTATTTATTAATAATTTTAACAATACTTTACAATTAAAGTTAATCTTTTGTCTATTAAAATATTACAGTTATAAATTATCAAATAAAGCATATTTTTGAACAGTTTTTTTTTTGGTTAATTTTGGACTGTGCTAAAAGATCTCAAATGACACATCTGTGAAGTTGATGATGAACAAAAAGTTAAAAAAGAAGAGCATATTTCAAATATAACATTTTAGCAACAATGTCTTTACGGTCACTTTTGATCAATTTAATCCATATCCTTGCTGAATAAAAGTATGAATTTATTTAAATGAAACAATCAATCAATCAATCAATCAACCAACTAATATAATGGCTGTTTGGTAGCCATGTATGAGAACGAGGATGAGAATGAGGTTGATATATCACAAGGGCATATCCAGTTCCATGACTAATATTAATCTTGCAGTTATTTTTGCTGAATTTTTCACAAAGTCATGAAAAAAATAATTTAAATATAACTGGCAGCACAAGGAAGGGATTCTGCCTTATAAGCAGATGATACAGCTTAAAATGGTTTGGTTTAAAAGCTTTACAGTGCAAAATGGGAAAAACATGCCCTATCTGAAGGGCATGAAGAGAAAGAAAGACTCTGAGAGAGAATGAGGAAAAGGACAAACAGGATTCTGCAATTTCTATGAAATATGGATTAGCTGTTTCTGAAGGCCACATAACCATAATCCTGCAACAACCATCCACACACATAATCCATCAGCAATAATACATTTCTATTGATAATCCATGCAAAATAACAATAATGATTCATAATTTTAGTCAAACTGCATGTCGAATGCAGGTAGTATTATTAAGCAACAGAACAGTGGTATTAATTACACTCAGTTTACATGCAAGAAATCTCTAAAATGTGTAATATGTAAATTAAGATCTCATTGTTAATTAATATTTTTAGTCTAATCAAGTTTGCTGGGAACATAATCAGATGTTAAAACAGCAAAGCCTACCAATATGCAAATGCACTTAAAGTTCAAATGTCAAAAGTGAGAAAGCAACTGATCTCTTACCTTGCTGTCTGAAGCAGCACTCACACCTGGACAAAACCTTGTGACAAAAGCGTGCACAACCACACACCCCTGGGCCACGGCGCCCCTTCATACCAGCCGGGTAAACACTGCTGTACCACCCTGCAGCATGGCACTGTGGCGATGTTTACTCCTACTCTCAGACTCTCGGTTCAGAGGTAATCCTGAGCTCTGAATTTACACGCAACATCTGTATAATCCCACTGCGCTTATCCACATAGACCTACATCACTTGACTGGGTTCAAAAAGATATTCTTTGTGTAGACTGCCTCTTCACCCTCAGGAGGCATTGAGGAGGGTCAGTGTGAAATAATGAGATAGGGAGGTATTTAAAAACAGTGATCCTACTTTATTGGGCTCCTTATGTGTTCTCCACTGCCAGTGTACACTTCACCTTTGCTTTTTGCAGAAACTTAAGGAAGAAACTTGTTTGGAAACAATTTGTTTTAGAGTATTAGTTCTAGTTCTTTTATTTATAAAGCACATTTAAAACAGTCACAAGTTTGACCAAAGTGCTGTACAGCAAGAATCAAAGAATAGAACACAAGCTCCAGTCAACATTAAAATGGAGAACACAGAACGTAATAATCAAAGAATAAACACAATTTAAGCCACATCAATTTACCTAGGCTTTAAAGCAGAAGTTCACTTTTGAAAAAACTTTTGCTGATAATTTACTCACCACTATGTCATCCAAGATGTCCATGTCTTTCTTT
>JAUMHR010000050.1:13006835-13017383 GCA_032361145.1 Enteromius fasciolatus
GGACATCTTGGATGACATAGTGGTGAGTAAATTATCAGCAAAAGTTTTTTCAAAAGTGAACTTCTCCTTTAAGTTTTCAAGGAAGGGGGGGGTGCTAAAAATAATTTAGCGTATAATAAACATTGCATACTAAAGAATAGGTGTTGTCGATTTTGATTTCATTGTGACTTTCAACATTTTTATCGCCCCTACAACTTTTTAAAATGAATCGTGTTTACATTTACGGGTAATTTTGCCACTGAAATTATCCCAAGTCTCAATTTCATGCAAGCTCTAATTGAGCACGTCGTCTGCGCATGCGCTTCAAACTAACAGCATCTGCGCTCAATGCAAATCAGTCTAACAGTAGGAAAACGCTAATAAAAGCAACAGAGGATGACGGTGGAAGCAACAGAAGTGACAACGCGAAAAGACCAGTAAAAAAACCGCAACCAGAGTTTAAAAAAGTTTAAAGATAACCACCAGACTTCGTGTCCTCTGCAGGTCAGGTGAAGTAAAGCAGTTGTTTTGCATGTTAAATGCGTCCGAATGAGTTCATGGTTGATGGAGTGAGTCTAGAAAGGCTACAACGCTTGAGGCATAAGTACAAGACGTAAAGACAGGCGAAAAAAACAATACCACAGACTTCATCTACCTTCAGGTAGGCTGCTACAGCTACACACCATTTAAAAACAACCCAATATTGCCATCTTATGGAGAAACTTCAGGAAAACACTTTCTAAAAGAGCTCTCTTTCTCTTTTTTTAATGTAAGCTACTAAAAAAGATAAACCATATAGGCCTAAGGGTTCTTGTTTATGGAAATCTCCAAGTAATTTGTTAGATGTTGAGAAAATCATATCCACAAAACAAAGAAGGCCTACAAGCTTTTACATTCACGTGTAGCTTAATTGAAATGTGTCTTTTCTTGTTTTTTCATACTTTTTTGTACTTTAAATCTTACTTTTACAAACATACAGACAAAGAAAGACAGAAAGAAAAAATAATTAAAAAAAAAATATATATTTTTTTTGTCTGATGATAGGTATTTGTAATTCATGTACAATGAAAAAAAAGACCTCTCCTTAAAGTGATGAAAGGGTTTGACCCCTCACCTTTGCTCTCAGGTATGTGTTTGGGTCTTGAGCTCCAGCTTTGTTCTCCATCTTCCCATTCTGTACCCTTCTTTGAACAACCCTGCTTGTCTTGCAGTAAAAGACTCCCTTCGGTGTGTTCTTGCATCTGAAACAGGCCATAAAATTTAGTGTATTCCCTAAAGCACTAGAGTAGAGTTGTAACCAGCTTTACCATCAAAACAGCTATGAAATACGTGTCCTTACCTGAATAATTCACATGAGCCTTATAAAACACATACCTTCTCAAACTAGAAACTAGAAAACATATAAAGATATTTTTTTACCTTGGTTTTATATATATATATATATATATATATATATATAGCTATAAGTCCTAAAAACTTCTTTAACCAGAAACTATTTATAATTATAATTTCTTATTTTGTTCTTTTCATTTTGGGTGAAATGGGACCCCGGTGTCTAGAGATTGTCTTTCTATAAAGATCTAAATGTATGGATATATTGACAATCCAAATTGCCTAAGACATTTCTTTTTGTTGTGATGTACCGCATTTATACATCTTTCCATTAACAGACAATGCATGTTAAGCTATTATAAACAATTGTATCATGCCTTCTGTATCTATTTTAGGAATATATCCAAATTATAGTGTGCCGGAGGCCTTATCTTCCTTCGCTTGCAGTAAACATTTGACAGGTTGGCCTAGCTGGGGCAATCTCAGTATTGAGCTGATGACTTGTTGTGACAAGTTTGGCAAATTTCTTTTGAAGGCTTAACTATTAAGTAATCGTTTTCTGTTTAAAGAAATTGAAAGAAGCCCAAACTGTCTTTCAAAAAGACAGCAACTAAAATGACTCACTAAAAATAACTTCACACAAATTTCCATGTAATTTTTGCTGATTATGCTGCTGGTAAACACATAATATGCATCCCTATAGGCATAAGACACAGACCTGCTTTCAATCACTTTGATTTGACTGGTTTATGTGTGTGAGTCTGAGTTAACAAAGTGCTGTTGGCACGATTGTACAATATTACATTTTTGCCAAAGCGTTCATGTTATTTACACCAACACAACAGAGAAAATACTATACTTTAAAAAATGGTAAATAGCAATAATGTAGTGTAATGATCAAGACAGTCAGTAAAAGGGTATGATAAGGGTTTCTGCTGTGTACTCCTCATTAAATTTTGCTAATGCATATTATTAAGATATATATACAGAAGTTTAATATAAAGAATTTACATAGAAATATGTCTTTGAGAGGGTTTAATGAACATTGATGTAAAATAAATTAATGTACATCATTACAAGAACAGACATGGAATACACATTATTTAGTGTACTATATATGCATATTCGCATAAAGAGTCAACTTTCACCTTACTGATATAGATAGTAGTCCATTATATATCTGTGTACATACTTTACAAAAATGTCTTAAAAATGAATCATTCAAAGTATGCAAAAATGTGTGGTTATGGTTTCCTGTTGAGTTGTTGTTATTAAGATTAGAATTGAATTACAAATCAGTTGAACAGTTTAAAAGGTAACGTATGTGTTTGCTCACCCAGTGCTGATTACTCAGGGCCAAGGATGGGAGAGTGTTTGATAGAGACATCATCAGTTGCTCTGTGTTTCCTTGAAGTTTGGCCAAACTCTTCATCTTCCTCTGTCTCCAGATTGATGAAGTAAATGTTTGGTTGCTTGTTTTGTTATATCTTCTCAGTGCTGTCCTGCTTAATCCCCACTCAGCTCTTTCTGACTCACAGACACACATTCTTATCTTCTCTCCCTCTGCAGTCCACCACCCATTCCCTCCCTCTTTTCCAACACCCTCTTGCTCCATCTTGACCTCCCTGGGCCAGAGAGAGAGTACCATGACAAAAATTGTAGTATAAAATGTTATACTACAATCCTCCAATCTCCGCTATAAATAAAGGAATTAAATAAAGTCTTATTTGACAAATACAGGTCATTTTAATTAGGGTTTTTTTCTTAGGGTTAATGTACTTATATAAAACAAAAAAACAGCAACATATTTCGTATATATGTGAACCTGGACCGCAAAACCAGTCTCAAGTAGCTGGGGTAAATTTGTAGAAATAGTCAACAAAGCACTTTCTGGGATCTCAATACATTTTCAAAGTTATTGATTTTTCTTTTATGCCAGAAAGAGTCATGTTAAACAATCATGTTTCTATGAAGATGTTTTGTAAATTTCCTACCTTAAATATATCATTAAATATATAATCTAAATTTGGACAACCTTAAAGGTAATTTTCTCAATTTTTTTTTTAATAGTTTTCCAATCCCAGTCAAATATTGTCATATCCTAACAAAGCATACATCAATGGAAAGCTTATTTATTCAGCTTTTATTTATAAATCAATTGACCCTTATGGCTTGTTTTGTGGTCCTGGGTCACATATGTGTGTTTGTAAAAACACACACATTCTGGGATAGGATTAACATGAGCTTAATTTAGGCACTTGTGTTGTTTTATTTTATATTTTTACCAGTTCCCTCAGAACTGTGAGAATTAATGCACATCTGCTTGCAATTTTACTGTAGGTTATTTATTTTTATGAATTATGTATGAATCGGAACGTTAAGTTTTAAGGTTTCAAGTGCTTCTGAATCTGGTGTTAATTAAATAATGATTATTGGTATTTATTTCTGCTACAGTAATCAGACAATTTTTTTGTGGGGCTGAAAATAATTACCATTTAAACATTCAACTAATCATGTAAGGACTTTTTTTTCTGCAAAGTACGTCATTCTGTCTTGAAATCTTATCAAAAACAGCTTGTAATTAACTTCTCCTTACATTCCATATAATCCTCTGAGCTAAAATAAGGACCCCTGAAATCAGGAGCCCTGAAACACACCCACTATATTTTAACCTTCGTTGTTACTGAATGCACGATCCTTTTAATACTTATATTCCAATAAAAAAGTAAGAGTGGGATTAGGTTTGTTTGTCAGTTTGAGACGGAGAGAAATAAACAGACCATTTTGAGTATGTGTGTGTGTGTGTGTGTGTGTGTGTGAAAGGTGATTATGCTCCGAAAGCCTCAGGTCTTTTTTGATCCTGAAAGGCATTAGTCAGTCTAATGACCTGAGGTGTTACGGAGCATGAATCCACCCCTCTGTGATCACATACTACACACACACACACTATGATGAAGACGTACAGCTTCAAGTTTGTATTGTTTGCAATCAAGAGTTTTGTGATAATGACTTATTACTTATAATTCACTGAAGACACCTCTTTTCTACTGAAGTGTGAACACAGGTGAGTTATACTCCATTTTTCAAATCTCTTATTTTAAATCAATTTTAAAAGGTATTTGGTAGGCTGTCAGTAAGCATTTAAGAGCATCTGGCTGTTTTCTCAATCGTTCATTAGAGCACTAAAGCGTTTTTGCTTTATTGTTGTAACCTGTTGATTTTGGCAAACATTTTATGACATGCACAACCAGAGAAATGTTTAATTAATTAATAGAAGTTTTATACATATGTATGAATAGTAGAGTTATTTGAGGTAACGTGTACCGTATTTAAGCCTGTTTACAGCCATCTGTTTATTTTAAGCATGAGAAGGCCAGATTTAGCACCTACAATTAAAGCACAGCTATCCCAGGCTAAATTCAGAGCTATGAAAACTCCTAACCTTCTTGCATCAGAAGCTTTTGAGTCAATTGCATGATAATGGTTTCCATCACCAACAGTGCTTTATTTGTTTGTTTATTGATCTACTTGAAGGTTCTTTCACTTGGTTAGAGAGACTTATCTCTGCTGGTCTGTTTACCTCAAGACAGGGGCCATAAACACTTGGAGTGCATTCCTTCATCTCAGGTTGCTGACCCACTACATCCTTCTTGAAGCACTTTCCTCAAATGCCAGCAAAGATGGTGTAGGCAATATTGAACTCTGGAGGCATGGCAGCAGTTCAAAGCTCTGTTTCTGAGGACCCAAATCTGGGGTCAGGCCCGAACGAGGATGAAATCTCATTGTTGGAAGAAGAGTCAGACTCTGGAAGCTTGCTGTCTGATGATTCTGTTCTCCCCGATTATGAACCAGAGGAAAAGAAAAAGGGAACTGCCAACACACTATATGAGGCTTGCGTCCAAAATGACCCAGATGCGCTGAAGAGAGTGTTGGAACGAGGTGTGACCTGTGATGAGGTCATGGAGGTTGACATTAATGGCAGGGTAAGACAGATTTGTATTAGAGGGCCTGAAACGGACTAATCACAGAGCAGAAAGATCAGTAATGCAATAAAAATAAATACATTTTAAAGTGCTTCTACATTTTGATTTTATTTATATTTATAGAATTATGTCTGAGGTTAACATTTTTTGATAAGCCTTTCTTGGGTCCCACTTTATGCGGTCTAGGTGGTACTTGCATTTAATGTATTTATTTGGTACAATGCACTTATTATGTACATAAATGTTTTACAATGTACTTTATTATAAAGCATGTAAATGCATAAATAATTATATTTCTAATTACACTGTTGACCCATCCTTGACACCTTAAACCAATCCATACCACCAAACCTGTCCCTAACCTTACCTCTATCCCACCTCAGTAGCAACAAAAGAGATTTGCAACACAATATGTTCTTAATAAGTACGCTGTAATTATCTTTTGATGCATAGTAGTTAAGGCCACTTAATATAAAGTTTAATGTTTGTTTAACAAACATTGTCATCCCAAATGCGAACTACAACTGCAATAACTGTGTTTACTTGAAATCGAACTTAACACCTTCGCAAATTTATGTTAGAGGCATGACTACGTGCAACATAAGAGCATGAGAAAGTCAGTTTAAGTCATTTTAAAAGATATTGCACTCAAAACTCATCACTGGAAATTCCTGAGGAAACCAATGCCTCGAAAGTAACCTCTCAGAACCATTTTAGATGTAGTTATAACCTGTTGATGTAAAGTGTCCATGTACTACAGAATATATGTTCTATATCTCTTTGCCTTTTCACGTTTAAGAACTATACTGATAGAGGTCTTGTAACACACTGTGATTCTTTCTTGTAGAATGGACTGATGGTGGCTGCATATAAAGGCTTTCTTCTAATTGTTTACGAGCTGCACGGGTGTCCGCATCTAGATATTAATCACCAAGACAATGACGGCAACACCGCTCTAATGATCGCAGCTCAAGCTGGTCAGTTGTTGCATGTCTTGATGGAAATGAGATGAACTGCTGCCTGGACTCTGCTGGCAATAATAGTGTTCCAGGCAAATAGTTTAGATTTTTTTGTGTAAATATGATGCAGTAACTGTAATTTATAAAGAATTAGGGACTATAAAAAATTTTAAAATCTTTTTAAATGTTATATATATTCATATTTAACTTTTTTTTTCTTTCTGAATACAGGTCATGTATCCATATGTAACTACATCATGAATTACTTCCCTGGAGCAGAGACAGAGATTAGAGACAACAGAGGATTCACTGCACTCATTAAAGCTGCGATACAGGGCAGGAATGATGTAGTGGCAGCTCTTATAATGCACGGTTAGTAGTTGAAAACACAAGCTGAAAATGGTCCTTTACTAATTTGGCATTGCTCATCACATCACTAGGGAGAGACAAGAAGTCACAAATGACCCACATAGCTAATCAAGAATGGCATAGCTGGCCCTGAATCAGTTTTCCTGAGTAGCGTCTATAAGATTAAGTAATTAGATAGCCAAGCAAAAGATCTGTGGAAGGCACAACATGACTAGACAGACAAAGTGATTTCTTACACAGCATTCTTTTTTTTTTTTTTTAGAAATATAGTACTCCAGCATCCTTCTGATATACAATGCATTAAATTATCTTTATTGTTTTGTATCGGTCTTAGGTGCTGATGTAAATGCTGTAGACTCCAACCGTGGTAAAAGTGCACGTGACTGGGCACTGAAAACAGGTCGGTTTGAAACGCTGAATCGTCTGCACAACCTTGCCCTTCATCCCACAGCTGAACAGTTTTGCGACACTTACATCCCAGAGTGGCCCAACCTTAAGGTGCTGGTCAGCAAAGCAA
Organism: Enteromius fasciolatus; assembly: GCA_032361145.1. Lineage (NCBI taxonomy): Eukaryota > Metazoa > Chordata > Actinopteri > Cypriniformes > Cyprinidae > Enteromius > Enteromius fasciolatus. The sequence continues at coordinate 13,013,975 of JAUMHR010000050.1, forward strand.
CAGCTAATAAGAGTGCCAGCCAGAAGCTGACTCATCATCTTAAGAGTACTTTTGGTTTCAGTTTCCCACGTGACCCGCAGGACAACGGTGTTATGGATCACATGGTCCGAATGACCACCAGCCTACACAGCCCATTCATAGGTACAGCTACACGACCACTCTGCCCAAGCAGCCCTCCACAGATGGGAAAGCGTCGGCTTGCTGTGGCCGAGCTCATGCAGAAGCACTCACAGAAGCTGCTGGAGGAGAGTTCACTGTGCCATCGAAACAGCTCCATCTCCTCCATTTCTCCTTCTGTCCATTCGGTTGAGTCCGTCTCTTTGTCCTGCTGTGCCGATACAGAGAGACGAGGCAGTGTGCTGTCCATGGCTCAGTCTGGAATGCGCACATTTATTCCTCGTAGCATGGCTTCAAGGCGCAACAGCGTCTTCCCCAGTGGCTGTATCCCACAGATTAAAGTTTCTAAATCCTCCGAGCCCACCCCAAAAAAGGAGAAGAAGAATAAAAAGCAGAAAGGTTACCTGGAACCTCCAAAGTGGAAGTATAAGGAGGCCAAGGATGAGAAGAAGAAAGAGAAGAAAGCAGTGAAGGAAAAGGAAAAGGAGAAAAAAAACAAAGACAAAGATAAAGGAAAAAGAAAAAAGCATGATGACTAAGATGGGCTTTTTAAACCTTTTATGGTCTTTAGTGGAATTGTGTGTGGAGAAATGTGTGATGACACAATCAGTGAAGCAACAGTAAAAACACATGGGCACTAAAAGAGGATGTGCATTTTGAAAACGTGGTTTTTGAAAGCGGTGCATTCCCGTCTCTTGAAATTCACTTCCAATTTCCTATCCGGGCAATTAATTATGATCTTATATAGGCATTAAGATCTCTGATTAGATGACTTTTAGAACAGCTGCTGACACAGACATCATCAGAATTGAATTGTGCTTAACCAAAAATATTACAGATTACTTATTGTCTATCACTGAAAAACAAAACAAAACTCAAGTTTATTTGCAAAACTATTACGTTAACCACAGTTTCTTTGCAAAACTGCTGCATCCCACAGCCGTTAGGGTTATGTGCAACAAACTTCTTTATTCTGGCAATCACAATTCCACATTTCCATCTAAACATTTTTATTTTTCTCCTTCTTGACAACATTTGGATATTAAAACTAAATAAAATCCAGCAATAAAAATAAACAGCTTAAAGTCCATAGATATCACTATTATTTCTAATAATACTTTCTTGACAAGACCTGGTGTGGTTTGGTCAGGTGATAACATATCCTGTTCACATGCTAAAAAACAATAACCATTTTTGGCAGCGACTGCGCTGTCAGAAAAAGTACAAAAGCTATAAATTACATTCTTGTACCTTACCTCTATGCGACGTATTAGTACCTAAAAGGCAGTGGTTCTCAGCTCTGGTTCTAGGGAGATCCTTTGTATATCTTTCTTGTCTAGAACACAGTTCATTCGATTGATTCTCCCTTAATGAGTTGATGATCTGAATCATGTGTATTACAAAAGAAAGACCGGATAATATTGACAAAGTATAATGTTTATAAATATCTATGATCCATTGTAACATGCTGTGAATATTATTTAATAAACTGTATGCCGTAGTACACAAAATCCTACTGGCTTTCTCTTACCCTCGCTCAACTACATTGTGTTAAACCGACTTGAAACAGTTCTGTTTTGTTTCCCCTTACCCTCACGCTTTGCACAGGGCTAGATAAGGATAGATTTGTTATAAAATGTTTTTTTTTTTGTATTAGGATGATGAAATTGTGAGACTTGTTTATGTTTAATGCTCTTTTATGGTTGTATTTTTTAAAGACCCTCTGGTATGTTGGTGTTTTGAGGGGTTGCTAGTGGGGTAAAGTGTAGAGCATGTGCTTAGAATCCTGCTAACATGAATCAAAGCTATTTTAATACTAATAAAAATAATAATAAAAATACTCTGGGCATGCCATGGAAGTATCAAAACCTTCTTATGTTATGCATAACAAGTTGCTAATGCCCAAAGTTAAGTAAATCAAATCTATCTTCTTCTTTTTTTTAGTGTAAAAGGATGTCTTCCTATTAATTTATTTTCCGGTTAAATGTTTTAGTTTGAGTGCAATAATGTATCAATCTCATTAAAATATATTGAGTTGGGGCTACACATATTTATTGGATGGAAATCCTGCCCTCAATTAAATTGTTAATCCAATGAATAATTTTTTTGAATACTCTCTCCCACCTGTGTATCATGTCTGACAGCACTGCAGGGACAGACGTGAGGCTGAGCAGTCAGTAATCTGCTCTTTCACAGTTATGCAACACAACCATGTGGAGAGCAACGGCAAAGCCATGCAGGATTAGAGATCTAGCCGTGTCACTCAGATCAAGCAGAGGTCTCTGGCTAAGTTTGGGATCATGAGCCATGGCTATGCAAGGAGAGATAAATTCAATGCATTATGAAACAATAAAACTAAATCTGAAGTGAACTGTGGCCATACTGTAAGAGACAACTAGTTTTTTTTTTTTTAGAATTAAGGAATTCACACACTTTTAGAAAAGAAAAATTATTAGATATTTCTTTAAAATGTCTAATGTATAAACAGATGTATTAAAAGAAATTATGGGCAATTTGAAAAATTTGTTAATTTTACTTATTATTTACACACTACAACAAACAACACTGAAATATTTTACACACAATATAATGGACAAGAAAATGACATCCTTTTTGAGGTCAATGAATTTCCTCTTAGTTAATACTGGTGTTTCACCATTTGGAAATTTCAGCTCTTTTAAGCAGTTTTCAGTCTTATAGTGTCACAGTTTCTATTGCTGGTGTCAGGATGATTCTCACCAACATAGGAGGTAAGGGTTTATTTAATTTACCTGATGTTTTTAAATTCATTGGAGTATACTATTTAATGGAGGAGCTTTTAATGTAGCCATTAAATGTAACCAGTTGCAAAAACTGACTCCAATTAGTCCAATTAACTGACTCTTTTTTTGTTGTTGTTTTATTAAATTGGGATCTCACCCAGTTATTCACAGCTAGGAGAAGAGGGAGAAAACTATTATAAATGTATTTATATCCCTATTATTGTTTCTGAACGTAGAACATATCAGGACAGATTTAGAGAGGTCAGATTGGCACGTGTAGAAATGTAGAAAACATTACTTTTCCAAACCTTGAGTTCATTTGATTTCCAATAATATATGTTTGTAAAGCTGTATTTGCAAACAGCAAAAACAATTGTTTTCAACACAATCTCACGAGCAATTCGTACATATTCGTACGAGGTGCCAAATTTGTGCCAGTTCATACTAATTCGCACGACCTCACTCGTACGATTTCGTACGATTTGTCTAAAACCACGTGATGGGTAGGTTTAGGGGCGGGGTTATGTTTA
>JAUMHR010000050.1:13017511-13035011 GCA_032361145.1 Enteromius fasciolatus
ACGAGTGAGGTCGTACAAATTCGTACGAATTAGCCACCTCGTAAAATATGTACGAATTGCCGTGAGATCAGGTTGTTTTTTTGGTATATAGCCTATGTTGTTTTTCCCCATGTAGAAAACATTGCAACATGCACATTTCATGTACTTTAATTTGGGAAATCCTGTTTTTCACGGTATATTGCAATTACTCTTTCTTCATAGCGCTAGCTGTGGTGAGCTGGCTATTGTGTGTGAGAGAAACGGTGTCTCAGGGTAAGAATCATTCACTTACTCCTGTGCATAAGCAGATACACACATATGGTCAGTCTGCAGAAAGAAGAGTAGTTTGTTTTCGGTCAGGTCACGTTACATTTATCTATGCTATTTGTAAAAGGAAACTCACTAACCTGTCTGGTTCATAAAAAATACATTTAAAAAATGTATTTTTTTCTTTTTGTTGCACGCTTTATATTCAGAAACCATGACGCTTTTTTCTTTGCTAAATAGGAAGTTCAAAAAAGCAAATAAATAAAGATTTATTTTAATTAGAAATATTTTGTAACATTAGGCTACAAATGTCTTTAGTGACACTTTTGACCAATTTATTGCATTCTTACTTAATAAAAATATAGGGGATAAAATAATGGATTTGAAGTGAACAAGCACACAGAAATCTGTAGAAATGCTGATACAACATTGCTGTCGTTAATAAGTGTTGTCCTCCCTTTTCTTTGTTCTGTCTCTCACCTCCAGCGTATGCTCCAGCGCCTACACTCAAGTATAATTTTGGAGAAAATGAAAATAATGAACTACACTCTATAGTAAATGTTGCTTGTACCCCCCCTTGGAGTGCTTCATATCCCATGAATGTGTCTGTCGGCAAGTTGGAAAGCCCCTCTCAGACCCCAGAAACCACAGAAGCCTGGGTAACCTCTCTGGTCGTCAGACGAGGAGACCCACGATATTTTACAATCCCTGCCACAGCCAAGTTTGAAGGAAAAATTGTGTGCTGGTACAAATCCACTCAGACTGGATCAAAGAATCCATATTCTGCATTAAGCAACAATATTAGCTTAGTCATATGTAAGTTTTATTATGCGTATGATTTTGTTTTAATGTATTAAGCATTAGAAATGTTCTACTGAAATGTTAAGCTGTTTCTTTCTTTCTTTCCCAGCTTCCCTCTCTCCTCCCAAAGTTACTCTGAACCCATATCTTTTTCGGAAGGGTCAAAATTACATAGTACAATGTGGATCAGTCTACAGCTTCACAAACATCACACTGAGTCTGTATTACCGCCTCCTCCCTGTCACCCCTGGATCCAACTGGACTTTGCTTGGTTCAGTGTTTCTCCCGAATAACACTGCAATCATTTCACAACAGACGAATGCCAGTGTCTCGGTAGAATTTGCCTGCTCAATGGAGATGTTGTACAATGGAAAAGTCTTACATTCAACTCTGTCTAAAAGCGAGCAAGCCATCCCAGGTACAGAAGAAACAGGAGAGTTTATGTACATGCTTATGTTAATTAAATGCAATTATATACAGTACAGTATATATACCAAATCGGAGACTTTTCATTTGATTGATGTCTAGAAAAAACAAATGTGATCTGATTTGTGTTATGAGTCAAGTGGGTATGCATATTTTCTCCTTTGTGCTCCATTAGAAGAGCTTCCGGTTCGACTCTGGGAGCAGCCACGAGGAGAGAGCTGTCTAGGATTTTTGGATATCACACTCAGAGGCAACTGGGAACCTGTTTGTCAGAAAGAAGTTGATACCGAAGCTTATTCATCTGCTGCTGCTACCACGGCTGAAGTGGTCTGCAGGCAACTGGGATGTGGGTCTGTGCTGAAGTGGGATAGGCTTTGGGATGACAAACGGGTGATCGCGAAGACAGTTGGGGGCATCAGATGCAGTGGGAAAGAAAAAAAGCTTGTGGATTGTCCAGTGAAGGAATTTGGAGATTGTACACAGAGAGGCATGCTCTATATAATTTGCTCAGGTGAGACAGTTTGAGATTAATTGTACGAAATTATTGCAATGACATTGCAAAGACAATACCTAATGCTTTTTAATTAAGCATGATTTGTTTACTTGGTATTAAGCGGCAGGTACAAAGATCAGTGTAGTACCAAATCAATCCTTTAAAGTTTAAGGAGAGCTTTTAATTGTGTCTGTTTAACTCCTTTGAGCCACAGAACTAATTCATGGGACAGCTGACTAATTCCCTCATGCTTGTTATCTTTCTAATACATGTCTTCCTTTCACTCTCCCCATTGCCAGATGCATTGCCCCGTCCAAAACTGTCTGCGGATAAGTATATTTCTTCTGACTCTAAACTGTATGTCACGGATAAAGAAAATGTGAAAATCTCCTGCACCATCAACTCTGCTTATTTAAAATCAGAAGACTATGTAAGTCACCCTATTCATACTTTTACAGTTACACTGATTTTTTTATAATTACAATTCAAAGTGTTTTTTTGATACATATACAGTCTTTTCTTCTTGTTTAGGGGTACACACAGCTTAAAAAGGATGGTGTTCATTTATATGAGAGGATCAGCAAACCAGGCTACACTGAGTTTTTCCCACTGGATGCCCCAGTGCCTCAAGGACAATATGAATGTGTATTCCAACTTGCGTCTTCAAAAATGAAACCGTCTCAGCCCAGCAATTCAGTCTTCATTTACAGTGAGTGCCTATAAACAGCTACATTTTTGTTGCATTATAGCCAAGATATTGTGAATGATTTTTTTCACCTTATCATGACGTACACTTTACCTCTTATCTATGTTTATGCTATTTTTCAACGGCTTACACACATTTTCAAAACTTTGCTTCCTTTTTTCAGAACTGTATACACAAATTCAATAATTGCACACACAAAAAGCAAAAGGTCTTACATGTCTTGCAAAATGAAGTTCCACGTTCAATTCAAAATAATACAAACACATCTCACAAGCAAATATTTTTCTCATGTTGCAAACACCTTTGCCATAATCTATACCATATACACACACAGTTATATTCTTTAATGAGCTACATTTTTGTACAAGATTGAAAGTAATTGGCAGAGAGATGTTGAATAACTGATGGTAAACAAGAAAGCAAGATTTTTTACTGAAAGCATTTGTGGTGGTGAATACAGTGTTACACAGTAAAACAAAAATCGAAAGAAATACATTATCTGTCAAAGGTTTTTGAACACTACGAAGTTTTTTAAAGATCACTTCTGCTCACTTCTGCTCACAATGCTTGCATTTATTTGATCCAAAATACAGTAAAGTTCTGAATTATATTTACAATTTAAATGAACTGTTTTCTGTTTGAATATATTTGTTCATGTAATTTTATAATTATTCATGTATTTATAATGTAATTTATTCCTGTGATTTTTACATTTCATACATCACTTCAGTCACACAGTCCTTCAGAAACGTTATACTGTAAATGTGTTTATCATCACCTTTGAACTATTTAATTAATATTAATTTGTACTCAACTGTTGAAAATATTTATAAAAATAATAATAATAACAATAATAAATGTTTCTTGAACAGCAAATCAGCATATTAGAAAGATTTTTGAATGAGCATGTGACACTGAAGACTGGAGTATTAATCTTTTTGTATTACAATATATTCATATAGAAATAGTTATTTTAAATAATAAACAATATTTCACAATATTACTGATTTTGCTGTATTTTGGATTACACGAAAGCAGACTTGGTGAACAGAAGATAATGGGGAAAAAAAGATTAGAATTCAATAATTTTAATCATTTTAAGGTTATTTTTCCAAACGCCTATTCCAAGGCCTAAGTTAGTGTGAGGCACTGATCAATTAGTGTGGCAGTTCGATTGGATGTGTTTTATTTTGTGTTTTGCAAAATTAACTTCAAAGGCAGTAAGCAGTTGAAATAACTGTAATGCAGAATTATAAAGAGCCAACGCCAGAGGGCAGTGCCGAGCCAGTGCTTTGTATTTAAAACGTACTGTATGTTGGTGTAGTTTACCCTTTTAATGACATAATTTATATTATAAAACATAAAAATATCTAAAGAAAAAATAGATCCTATCATTTTGAAGGTGTTTGTTTTAGATAGAGCAGGTCTTAAGCTGCACCTTTTAATGACTGACATGTTATAGTAAGATCTAAGGACAAGCTGGAATAATAAACCATGTCTGCCGATAAAATCAAGTCCTTTAAATTGGTTAAAATCTGAACTTTGACTGTGCATTTATTTGTCAATCTCTCTCTCTCTCTCTCTCTCTCTCTCTCTTTCTATACATATATATAAAGTTATTTTAATTTTTCTTTTGGTCTCTTGCAGTATACCATCCTCCAGATCCAGTGCCAATTGTTGCAGGTGTTCTCACAACTGTTTTTGGGATAGCAATTCTAGTGTATATTTGTATATATAGAACCGCAACAGAACAGGTACAGGTCAATGAATTTCCACAGGACAATACTGAAAATCCAGATAACCATGCCAGCTACTCACCGCAGCAACTTGAAGCCAAAGAAATTTGATTTATGGCATAAAATATGTTTAAGCATATGCGTCACTATGTAAATATGTAATCCAGACAACTTTCCACATGAAATCTAAGGTTTGACATCGAAAAAGCAATGCTTTTTGCAATGCTGTTGTACTGTAGGGAATATTTAGATATCAAAGTTAAGATATCTTAAATTATATGTTGAAAATGTACTAACCTAAGAGAATTAAAAATAAGAAAGTCTGTTAGTATACGTTTTGCAGTGTAAGATGTTCAGCGTGAAGTGAATCAGCTTTATTATAATTATGTTGAATGTATTTGTTTTACCTATTTTCCTTGTGGTTCTATTTTCTAATTGTTATCCATACTGTATGTAGCTCCTTAATGTTAAAATTGCCCATAATTGGTAAGAGTTTTCAACATTCCAAGCAACAACAACAAAGGAAGGCAAATCAAGACGAAATTTGTAGTCTCAGATTTATTGTATTCAGATTTTAAGTTGGTGTCAAGTCATTCAATACAAAATAAATCTGGTTGAACATGGTTTCATTTTTGTTGCATTATTCCAATTCATATCAGGGGCTGTAAAATACGCTCTGGAAGCAGTTTGAATACAGGGTTATAAAGTAAAAGGTAGTACAGTCACCACACAGTAAATGTAGCTTTCTGCTTTCAAGTCAGCAAGTACACACAGTTTAGGAGGGATGGTCCATGGAAACGCCATTGTGCCTGTTTTTTACTGTAACAGATCTCCCTTGAATGTGAGGTAACTGGACATTGGAAGCCCACAAGTCATTGCCATCAGTTACAAGCTGAGTACAGTATTGTACTTTTTATAGCTAATAGGTAAGCTAACACTTACAGCCACTGTAATGACAAAAGTCGTATTCGTTAGCAAAAAGACAGCAGGGAGCTTGTAACAGCACAAAACATTCGGATTTTCAGGATCTGTATAGCACATCCCCGATCCAGTGAAACCATGGTACTGCTTGTAGTTATGTTAATGAGACTGAAATCCTTTTTGTTGTGAAGGGATTAATTGGCTTCAGTGGTTTCTATGTGTATATATTGCATTCAGGTCTCACTTTCCTCATACATATCAGTGCAGAAATAAAACAATTCAGTGACTGGGAGCACATACTCTCCGTTACATTCTTTCTGGTGTTATTTTAGTGTAGTTGGGTTGATGACTTAAAATGGCAGTGATGCCACCAGACAAGAGATGCATGTTATGCTGTAACTACCCTCAATGCACAGAGCAACCTAAAACTTAATTTGTGTTCAAGAAATCATTGTCCTCATCTCCTCATTAACAGGGGATAGCTGTCTGGCTAGAATATAGCACCATAGATGATTTGAGTTGTAAGAAGGTTCAGAGTGATCTAGTTGCAGGTAAGGAAAATAGGATGCCAGGATGAGTTGGGTTGGGGATGCTTCTCTTTAATAGCGTTTACTGCTGACAGAGGTGACGCTGGTTTTGCTGATGCTTCCACCGTATCCTGATCCACCACCATATCCTGAGGAAGCACTGTAACCACCGCCATAGCCGAATCCAGAGCCGCCAGCAGAGAAACCTGCAAGAGAAAGAAAGTTTAGGCATGTATCCAGCATGACCTTAAGAATGAGATTCAGATTAGATTCAAATTCAGTGAGAGAGAGAGATGTATTTACCAGATGAGACACCAGAGGACTGCTGCACATGAATGGTGGCTGTAGCTCCACCGCTGGACAGTCTGCGCAAAGAAGACAACAGATTTGCTTAGTCATGTTTTTTCGAACCTCAAGGTTTGTCGAATAGATTTGAGAGCATAAATATCTACCTGCTCTCTTCTCCTTCCAGCAGCTTTCTGTAGGTGGCAATCTCAATGTCCAGGGCTAGTTTGACGTTCATGAGCTCCTGGTACTCGCGCACCTGGCGGGCCATGTCTTGCTTGGCCCTCTGGAGGGCTTCCTCGAGATCTCTGATGCGGAGCTTGGCATCCTTCACTGCCAGCTCTCCACGCTCCTCAGCCTCAGCGATCTGAGCCTCCAAGTTGGCCCGCTAAAGTGAGAATAACATACATAAAGTCAGCTTCTTTACGTAAACAGTATGTGAGCAATTTATGTATCAACCCTTGCAGTTGATCATTACCTGTCCCTTGACAGCATCAATCTCGTTCTGCAGGCGGGCGATCATACGGTTCAGTTCTGCGATCTCAGCCTTGGTTGAGCGGAGGTCCTCACCATACTGACCAGCAGATGACTGCATTTCCTCAAACTGTGACATACATATCAATAAAAATTAGCACTTTTGTGGCCGCAGATGAGTTCATCTTCAAGAGCTGAAGTTATGAGAGCTTGACCGACCTTCTGTTTGTACCAGCTCTCTGCTTCGGCACGGCTGCGGTTGGCGATGTCCTCATACTGAGCACGAACTTCAGCCACAATGGAGTCCATGTCCAGGTTTCTGCTGTTGTCCATCTCCACAACGACTGATGTGTCCTTGATCTGAGACTGGAGCTCACGCAGTTCCTGTAAAGGCAGACCAAATTATTAGTAAATCAACTACCCTTACAAAAGCACCAGTACTAACAACTGGTTATCTAAAAAACACAAAAGAATTGAACTTACAGCCTCATAGACTGCCCTGAGGAAGTTGATCTCATCCTGAAGAGCATCGACCTTGGCCTCAAGCTCAACCTTGTTCATGTAGGCTGCATCAACATCCTAAAAGAAAATGAGAGGATATTATACCCTATTGCTGTTACAAAAATCCTTAAAGGGGTGGAAAAGGTCTTTTGAGGAAAAAGATAAATGGTCTTCACCTTCTTGAGCAGAACAAACTCATTCTCTACTGAAGCACGCTTGTTGATCTCGTCTTCGTACCTGTTAAAAGAAAGGAATTGTGAGTAAATCTGTTCTGTTTTCAGTGTGGTTTGTTTTCTATCAGATCATTCAATTTCAAAATCCCAACTCACTTGTTCTTGAAGTCCTCAACCAGGCCTTGCATGTTCTTCAGCTCTCCTTCCAGCTTCATCTTCTCATTACCCAGGCCATCGAGCTGTCTGCGCAGGTTAGAAATGTAAGCCTCAAACATAGCATCGATGTTGGAGCGGGTTGTGGTCTGTTCCTGGAGGAGACTCCATTTGGTCTCCAGCATCTTGTTCTGCTGTTCCAGGAAACGCACCTGTGGAAAAACAGAAGGAATTTTGTGGTTTTTATTTGAAGATTTTCACTTTCAAGCTCCTTGGAGGTTAAAAGTGTAATTGAGAAATACTGCATTCTGACAAAATAGTGAATGAATGAATAAATGAAGTGGATTGATGGTTTTGTCTTGTATGACTACTTTGTAGTCCTAGTTCTTTAAGTCTCTTTGTGCATGCTTTCTGGAAGCATTGTTTAAGGGAATACAAATGACCATGAGTCATTTTAGCAGGCATTTTTCTGCAGGGTGGAGTGAGGGAAGGGGGAAGGGAAGGTGAAAGTGGACTGACTGGGTGTGGCAGTGCTGCACACAAGCTACAAACTCCTAGACTGGAAAAAACTTCCAGTAATGACCTCGCCCCAAACCTGCATTGCTTCACAGATAAAACAAGAGCAACAACATCAGAGAAACAAGACATACCTGCCACACCCTAAGGAAGGTTTTGTGTGTGGTCTTTGGAGATCAGCCATATATGACAGCACCTGTCTAGCTCATAATCTACTAAACTTGTCTTCATGCTTTTTTTTCTTTTTCAGGATATGCCCTGGAAATATCAGTGCAATTTTCCACAAAACGTCTTAATTTAGTTATCTTACATTAACAATGATTTACATTGCTCTGTTATCTTTAACCTCAGAAAAAGTAAAAAAGGTATTTATTGGGCATAATCTTTGACATGCAAACTGTTATAAAGCAGAGTAAAGGTTCGGAGCGTCTGGTGTCTATGGTCCTGATGACTCACACACTGGCTACTGCAAATTCTCCCACAGGCACTAAAAAATAAAGGTGTGTGTGTGTATATGCTGACTGCATGGCCTTCAGGGTGTGTCTTCTGTCCACATTTGCTCAGAAAGTTGTGAAGTGTTTGTTTGCAGCCAAATATGGGTGTAACATACAGTTGACTCAAGCTTTTTTCAAGAAACAAAAAATGCATGGCACAAATGAATCCGAATGACAATTTCAATATAATAAGCTATGCAATTTTTGTGGCGTAATAAAGTCCAGACTTTGGACTTACGCACACACTGGAGTCATCTAGCGCACTCTATATGCAGTATGTGTATCTATGACTCACATGGTTGCTAGGTTATTACCTAAACTCCACCCATATTTGGATAGCCTCAGTCATGGGTTTTTGAGGACTTTTTTCCATGCTTAGAGAGATTGGTTTGGCATTTGCTTTAGCAAATTAGTCTATCACTACTTTTTTGCTTGTACTTCTCGATTAGTAAGTGTTTGTGCAATCAGATGCAACTAAGAAAATACTTAGCTTGTAGATATGCTGAAGGAAAGCTGTTGTGCAAGAGAACACATTTTAAGTGTCACATAGTTTTTTACAGCTGCAAGCTATTATGGTGTGTAGTAATACTAAAAGCATCCAGTGTTAGGAGTCACTCGTTCAAAGGTCAAACTTAGTAATAAAATAAGAGTTCTGTATTTGAATGCACAGTGCACAGCAATATCATTATGCATATTTGCATGATATGTAAAAGTCAGTGCTACTTTAAGAGAGACCGAATGCATGAATACTCACTTTGTCAATGAAGGAAGCGAAGCGGTTGTTGAGGGTCTTGATCTGCTCTTTCTCCTGAGTGCGGACAGCCTGAATTGTGGGGTCAATTTCCAGGTTGAGGGGGGCCAGCAGGCTCTGGTTGACTGTTACAGCGGTGATGGAAGGTGGAATGAAGCCACCGCCGATACCTCCACCAAAACCAAGACCACCACCGTAGCCTCCACTCATGCTGCTGCTGCTGAAGCTGCTGCCTCCAGCACCGAATCCTGCACCGAAAGCTGGACCGGAACCCACACCGGATCTCCTGATGCTGGTCACAGAGCTGACTCTGCTAGAGCTGCCGGGATTGTAGGCTGACTGGCTGGAGTAGCCAGACTTCCTGACGGAGCCACCGCTGCTGTAGCTGATAGACCTGGTTGACATGGTGCCTGTGTCTCTGAGTTGCTGAGAAGGAGGTACGAGAGTGCTCTCTGAGAGAGGAGTGGAGGAGGTTGCTCACAAAGGAGAGTCAAAGTCCCTCTGTGTGTCTCTCTGCAGCTGGCTGACCCTTTTTATTCACACACAGGGGGAGGAGTCGCCTTCTCACACACACACACACTTGCTTACAGATGCACTCTGACACACACCCTACCTGTTAGACAGGTATAGAGAGAAAGTCGCAAGATAAATGGTGTCACACCCAGCCCTGGGCTTCACCTCAGGTGGAGTACGAAAACAGGAGGAGAGGCAAAGACTTGAGGACAGACATTCCAGTAGAAACTCTGAAGAAAAATTAAGAAAACACAGTGTAGCTCTCACAGGCTGCCAGCGGGTGTGTTTCTGCCTCAGTATCTGGTTGGCTGGGCAGTCGTAGAGAGCGAGTTAACCTCTGCTCTTTTCAGCAGGGTGGGGCACGAAGCAACTTTCACATTTATGAATGGCTTTTTTCCATCTACTTTTGCCAGTGTTTGGAACTGGCAGGGCTTTTTTCCCCCCAAGAGCTGAAGAGCTGCATTGTTGAGATTAACAAGGGGAAAAAAAGAACAGGGATCTCAGTTTCCATCTGTACTGATGTTGGAAAATGTGCACACACTCACTTCACCAAAGTAACTTACCCAGTATGGCACTATAAACTCCACCATATGTGTGTACATACGAGTGTGTGTGTTTGAGGTGGAACAAATTGGTGTGATAGAGCTGTAGAAAAAACAATAAGAAAAGTTGCCTTAGCTCTACCTGGAAGCTCCTTCAGGATCACTCGCTTCCCACGCCCTGCATAGTCAGACCATTTCTCATTTTTAGTTCAAGTCAACATGATAAGCCAACTGCTGGGTGTCACAGCCAGCGCTGATGGGCACTTCATAGTATTGCACAAGCAGCTACAACTGGCATGACACCATTATAGCATAAGGCAGGTGTGAAGGTGTGAGATCATCGCACGGCAATCATCGCTTTGTATGAGTGTTTGTGATGAGTAATAAGATTCAGCCATGTCTCTAACAATGGTGTGCACAAGTCTCCTTATAGACGTCAGACACAGAAGGGAAGGAAAGGCAAGAAAAAGCATGTCCGGGCTGGATCTCCAGGACATTGTGGAGAAGGTTTACTGTAGGAAACCATTACAGTAATCAGACAAGGTTTGGCCAGGGGTTTGGCCCGAGTGATTTTGGCCATTTTTCGTATTAGTGTGCATGCATGTTTTTGCATCTGAGTTTATCTGATCTGATGTTAAGGTGTATTGTGCATATTTTCCAAAATGTACGTCATAATAACATAACAGGGTTTGGCACCTTGGTATTATTGCAATGCAACTCACATTTGAAATGCAATAGTGTTTTAGAATATGCAGATATTTATAAGGTTGATGAGAGTAGATATTAATGTTACTAAATCATTTAGATTTGCATGTGAACATACACACTAATATAAAGATACTGTATATATGGGTATATACATAAATTTGCATTTATCTGTGCATTAAAGTGACATGTTTGATGTTGAGAGATAAAGATCTGTAGCGTCTGGTACATTCCTAGTTTAATAACTGGTGACAAGAATGGACACACCCTTTATTTAGATCACCAACTGACTTACCGCACTAAAACTAACCTTAGATATGGTGCTTTAAAATACAAAAAAAAAAAATCATATGGATTAGCATGTAGCACAGACTGCACCCCCACACTTGAATACATTTTTAAGTGCAGTTTTATTTCAACAAGAGCAGTTTAGATGTACTTTGCTGAATTCTTTATAAAAAGGTATGCAGTCAGGCCACCTGTCAGTCACAAGGCTGGAATCATTTTTAGACGTGCACCGTTTTGGCAGATCAAACAGGGACAGTGCAGAGCAGAACATCTTCTAATATGTGTTTTTCAATGGCACCCAATAGTCTATATCTGATAAAATGAACCTGAAATCTTGTTTTTAATTCAATTTAGCCCAGCCGGAGTATTATCTCTTAACAAGAGAAGCATACTTAACAGCTGTCTGCGTTTTAAAAGCATGCAAAACAAAAGTCAACAGAACAAAAACACAACTGAACAGCAAATTCACTCATTTGAATATTTAATAATGCACGGGGGGGATGGGATTGTCATTAGTCTTTTATTGTGTATCATTGATGGTACATTCAGTACCACCATTTCAAACCACTTTAAAAAGGACTCATTCTTTTAGGTTTTCTTTCACATTAAGCATTTGCAGCAATTTACAGAAATAATTGCTTTAAAACTCTACAATTAGATCTTTCACATTATTAAATCCCGATCACTAAACAACAAGACCATATACTGCTAAATCTTGCACACCATGCCTTTCAGAGACCTGTTCACTAGCCTGGGGGAGTTTTCTGTGGTATGTCTGTTTTGCGTGTAAGACTGCCTTGAAGCTGCCAGGCCAGAATCAGCAGGTTTTATACATCTTGTATACATCTTGGTAATGGGCATGCAAATGAGGTGTGTTGAAATTTAAACCGTGTCGTGCCAAAATCACATTGTTTTGTAAAGACATGTTTGGGACTTCAAAAGAAAAAGACTTATTACGAAGGAAGCCTTGCCTCAACAAATTAGATCCAACTCACATTTCCTGCGTAAAGTAAATCTTACCCAGTAAAAAAATTCAGGTTTCAAGATGCTCAATGAAATCAATTGAACTCAGGGGAATGAAACCGGTCGGGTCTCTGCAGGGTGGACTGAAACCCACTCCCATGATATGCTACACCCATCCCTGTTCTGCAGAACTTCTTAAGAAGCAACCAAAAAACATAATTAATGTCACGAATTACGCACACCCAAAGCTGCTATTGTCTAACCTCTTCTCTTAAATGTCATCAAGATATGTTCAAGATATGCAAACACCTTTACAAAACTACATCTTAACTGCATGTGCACAGGCAGGCCTTGTCCTAAAACACTCATTGTGACCATTAACGTGTAATAGGTGGATCCAGAAACACCCTAAAACTTCAAATCACCCAACACGACCAAAAAGTAAAAAAAAAAAATAGATGGGAATTTTAGTTTGCGGTTATATTTTGTATTTCTTTTAATTATTTTATCGGATGTCATGCCATTGCAATCTTTCAACGACAACAGAAACTGCAAAAAAATTGGTTATTATGATTATGTGTGCAACACTGAGCCAGATACATTTATATCTACTGTTTATTTTCCATTCTTTGATTTGTTTTTTGTTTCAAAGGCCAAGGAGTGGAAGAATATATAGTTCTGTCTCTACATGCCTCTTCCCTCCTCCTTCTTTTACCTCATAACATGAGTATGCCTTCTTATAGTGAATAGGTGTTGGCTTAAAGAACTTAGAGAAACTCACTCTGCTGTATCTCATTACTCACTGTCAATGAACTGGCAACTTCTAAAAAAATGCTGTGAACAAATGGAGAATGCCTTCAAACAATGAGGGTGCTCATATAAACAGCTGCAATCATACCTCTTAGTGTGCCCGTTCACAGAGCCGCTTTTTATGTGTTTAAGGCACACCCATAATTTCAACAGATTTACTACTGAATTCAGTAGAAATAAAAATGCACACGCACATACAGATGGGGTAAACCAGGTTCAGCAATATTTTTAAGGTGGATTTTAACCCAAAAATTATTTTTTGCTATTTTATGCTATTCAGTAATTCTAATTTATGTTAATAATAACCTGAGTTTGGCATTTTTGTATATTAGGTTCTATTTTATTATTCTATTTTTTTCCTCATTTTATTTATTACTGCTTAAATATTCATTGTAGTTCATTCTGGAACTGCATATTATTTTTTGCATATTAAAATTGCATATTAAAACAATTTTCAAATAATGCTTAAAATTTCAAATTGTGACAACTTGCCCCATGAATGTCCCATTGACATTTGTTTAATTTTTCATCCGCACAATAAAACCTTAAAGTACAGAACACAGAAACAAAGTGAATCTACCCTGAAAAATACAATTTCTTTATTTTATGAGCATTTCTGACATTTATACACCATTTCAAAAGACCACTCAATCAAAAACAGATGGAATGGTTAAGCAACAAAATCTGACTAAATGACATTACATGACAAGGTTCACTTTTTTCACAATATGTGATTCATTCTATAAAAATGTACAAGACAGACACTAGGAAGAGCAGGATTCAAAAAGCGAGATCGAGATTTATGGGTGCTTGAATATTACTGCAGCTCCAGGCAGGACATTAAGACTTCATGAATGAAAGGATTTGCTTTAATACGGCAGACACATCAGTCCATTGCCAGTTGCTCATGGCCATTTACTACTCATTCAGATACCATTACTACAGACAGCAATTACCTACTTGTTCAACATCATGTTGAGCAATTACTCATTCATAAAGTCAGTTCTTTTTCCAAATAGAACAGGTTCAGAGCTGTCTGTATTATGATAGTTAGACAAGTGTAAACCATAATAGGTGCAGTTAAAAAAAAATTAAGTAATAAAACATAATGATACTTTTTATGAAGAGACTTAAAAGCACACTTGACAGCAGGTGAGATCCACTTGTGTGAGGCTGAGATAAACACATGCTCAAGATATCAGCACACAATGACCACTGTTGAGTAATATTTTCTCTATGACCTATACATTTTAAATGGAAAACTCCACTAAGATTGTCAATAATTAAATTACCAGATTATTTACTCATTTGTATGTTTAAAATAACTTTTTTGCATATGTAAGAAAAAGATTTTAGAGCTTGAGCCTATCAGAAAGATGCTAACTATCAGATGCTAACCAGCTAAACCCTCTACACATCCCAAGCTGGATTGATAGTCTTTTATGCGGTGACAGAGTCAGAGAGATGAAGTCAGGGAAGGGCGGCTGGGTGGTGTGCAATTGTTCATTTCTACATCATTAGGAGATATAGCAGAGTCATATTTTCCCATCTTATGGTAATGCCCCTATAATCTAGCAGCTAACAGTGACATGACCACATAATATTTTCCCATGGAAGTGCCTGTCTATTCTAAAATTAGTTTTGTATTCCTATTTTGAAGCGTTAGTATAAAGCGGTGAGATCAGCTGTGTTTACAAAGGATAAAATATCTTGCATTGGACTTGTCTCAACAGTCAGAAGACAGTATTCCTGTAACATTTACTATTGTTGCCTTTTGTTTTTACATTGCCTAGCAACCACCGAGTTTATGACGAAGACTTCCTGTCCACAGTAATCTTTGATTCAGTCCCCCTCTTCGTTTCATTCACACCACGTGTTCCATTTATAAGACTTAACACATAGTGATGTTTTGAACTCTTTTGCAATGTGGAGGCACATTTAAAACTAAATAATGTATTTCAAAATGTTGCTTTAGAGGAAAAAAAGGTAACAGCAGTAGCCTGCTGCTGACGTTTTGTTATGTAACTACAGCCTTCTAGCTCCACCTTCTTTTGTTAAGGGGTGGGTTTCCTGCTAAACTTCGCAAGGAAAAAACAGACATTAGCTCACTTGGTTTTTCCGTTAGTTGTGTGATCAATTTTGTGCATCTAAAACTATTGAATCCAGTCATCATCATTTCCATGGTGACATACAGTCACAATTCACACACGCTCTGCCCTTGGCAACACAAGCCAACCACTTCTCCCATAGCAACCTCACAGTGGAACATACAAGCTCAAGCCTTTCTTGCCCAGTAGCACTGAAGCATCTGCTGTTTGTTATCGGTTGTACTCTAATCTGTTGCACTTGTATTTGTGTATACACATTTTTCTAATTAGTTATGCCACATATACCACATTGCACAGGTTTTCTTCTTTCTTCATGCTGCACATTTGATCATAACTGTGTTAAAGGCTGAAGTCTGAGAATGCAAATTGGACCTGTCAAAACTAATGCACGAATCTTAAATATGATCTCTCAAAATACCATGAGAACTTCATGTCTCAGCTTTGAACTTTTGAATCCACTTAACTACTTTATTAATGGTAATTTCTCCAGATTAATGTAAAATGCAATTACAAAAAATAATTTGGAAAAGGATATCGGTAACATTTTACGATAGTGTTTTTAGTTTTCATTTAAAAAAATCTAAATCTAAATTGATATTTATTTCTACATGTTATACTGACACATTTGTTTCAAGAGTTCGCGCTTCCTCATAATCAAGAAGGATAAAGTTTAGCATATGTGGCGTACTGTCCGGGGGGGCGAGCGGGAGGACGGCGGACACCGAACCCTAGAGGCCTGAACCCTTGCTAGGGCTAGAGCTCAGCGTCCGGCTCGGTCCTTTCATGCCCCCCGAAAAGGAAGGCGCGAGAGCAGCTAAATGGCGGACAAGGGGTGGAGGAGGGATGTGTAAAAGGCGGGATGTGGAAGGAAAGAGGACGGGCTATTTATAGTGGGTAGAAGGGGATTTGATTGGGCAGGTGTAATGAGGAGATTGATTAGGTGATGCGGTGCCAGCTGTGATTAATCTACCGCGCTCCTACTCGACATTAGGTTATATGCAAAAACTACACTAAATTTCAAATGGTTTAAATGAAATTTAATGCATTATGAAACAACGCTGAGATTTTAAGCAAATAACCTTTCAATAAACATACTGTAATGAATTTCACAATTTTTACAGATTCAAATGTTATAAATTAAAATGAATTTATGTATTGCAAAGGAACAAAAGTTCCCTTGTCTGTCAGTCATGACATAACGTCTCTGTTCCCTCCATCAGGGAACGGGGGTTACAATAGGTAACCTAGACGATCCAAATAACCGTTATAACCAATATAATAAACTACTTAAAAATAAATTAAATAATTAAAAAAAAAATAGATAAAAAAAAAAAATTATTGGTACTTGGTACATTAATAAATTGAACCATACTGCAAAATTACTTAATATCACTGTAAGGCTTTATTCTGAGGACCCTGCAGAATGAGAAGATGAGTTGAGTAGTCATTCAACAAATTTGAGGCCATAAAAACTGATTTACTATCAACAAAACAAGCCCTTTAAATGACATAATTACATAAATACAATGGCAGTGGATAGGCTTTGTACCAACATTGCTCATAGCAACCCGCAACCAACCAATCACATGCATTTCTTTTGTAACCTTTCAACAGTCACACGCATCTGGGTCAAACCTACAATTTCAGCTGTATTATTTTACCTTTACAGTAGATGTTCCTTTGAATTTGCACATTTGAACATTGCACATCAAGTGAATTATATTTGTGGTCTGAGTGGGTTTATTGCAACATGTAAATGTGACCTGAAGCTTTGTCGATCTAAATGACACATTGACACAAACTCTTAACAGGTAAGTAAATATTCAATCCACAGGGCCTTGAAGGTGTGGATCATGCCAGGCCGAGGCGTTCCTCCAGCTTATCTCTTTGTGACTGCAGTCATCCAAACACATAAAATGTGGGTGGGGTCAACGGGGTTACTAGTTTCGCTCTAGGAATTTGCGGTCTTAAGAATGGCATGAATCTTTCTTGTTCACATATTTAGAATCATTAAAATGTATGCTACTTATCAAACAAACACATGCTACTATAATAAACAAAGATTTTATCGCCAAAAATATCACCCTTATGCTGAGGGTATGTATTTGGACAAGTGGACGCTCCCTCCTCACACATCTACACCCATACATCTCACCTGGAAGTTTGATTAGCTGACAGGTCTTGAACAAAGCCCCCACTGTCTCAAAGACAGATAAGTGTGAGGATTACCACTTCTGGCAGAGGGAAATGTTGCTAAATAAGCTCCTTCTGTTTCAGCATTGAGAAACGTTTGCAACTAAGATAACTAAGTAAACTTAAGTACACAAGTCTGTACATGCACTACTGCAAATACTGCCTGAAATAGCTG
>JAUMHR010000050.1:13042793-13063828 GCA_032361145.1 Enteromius fasciolatus
AGGCTTTCCATTTTACGTTCCAGCTTCACTTTATTCAAATACGAACTGTCAGCATCCTAACATAGATAGTGAAAAATTATGTCATTATAATCCGTTTTTAAAAGTACATGATCTGTGTGTTCTTTTATATTATGTGCCTTTACCTTTTTAAGGACGACAAATTCATTTTCAGAGTCACTCCGTTTGATAATTTCATCTTCATACCTGAGGAAAAATGTGCAAAGTTTGTTGGAATGTGTGTGTGGAACGTCTTTAAACACTTAAGTGTAGAAACATGCAGGATTTAAGACACTTTGCAGATGTCTCCAGTGATCTCACTTGCTCTTGAAGTCTTCTACCAGGCTGGTCAAATCCTTCAGGCCAGACTCCAGACGTACTTTCTCATTGCCTAGACCGTCCAGCTGTCTGCACAGGTTAGAAATGTAGGACTGAAACATAGTATCAATGTTGGTTTGGTGACTCGTCTGTTCTTGCAGGAGAGACCATTTAGTCTCCAGCATCTTGTTCTGCTGTTCCAGGAAACGCACCTGTGGAAAGACAAGAAGAGTATGAAAAAGCATAATTTAATATGGCAAATGATTATGCATAAGTGTGATGGTGTCAGATTACATGGACATTAATGTTTATAGCTGTATTTAAGATTTCATATATACCACAAAACAAGTATATGATGATTCAAGCCATAAAGGTCCTAATTTTTATCTACCAATTTTTATTTTTATTTTTTTTGGAAATATATTTGCCAGTTCAATAATTGCAATGTTGTTTAAAACAGTATATTTCTACAATCTATATAACAGTCCATAAAACTCATTTTATCATTCAGCCTCATTTTCATTGTTAAAATTAAAATCTGTGGCACCCTGACTAAGGTTTATATGGTATGTTTTTAGATAGCAATATTACAAATAATAGTGCTATTATTTAAATAACATTTTAAATGAATAGAAATACCAAATCAAATTTTGCACTTAGTAAAAATGTTAGTATATTTATTTATTAGTAAAAATAAATATATAATAATAGTTAAAAGTGGTGAATAAAATCATTACTCCACTTTTCTTTGTAATTGTTTGTGAAATGTACTTAATCTTTTGGCAATTTAACTAATGAGTTTTTAAATGCAAATTAAAGTGTAAAGTTCTCTCTGTGCTTTATTGAGCAGATTATGTGAGTTCAAAGCGAGTTGTGTGTGCTCAGATAGGTGTGTTTCTATAAAGCACGTACAGTATAAGGGAGTGACTGTTGTGCACGATAGTAAACTGATATTGCCCAAAAAGTGACAAAGGTGTGTTTATGACAGAGAGTGGACATTGTCCCTTCAGGTTAGGCAGTCAAGTGGGGGTCCTGATGGAACTGGGTCTACTGTTATCACATCACTCACACCAGTGTACGAGCCACACTTGCAGGTCCAAGCACAATAAATCATTTAAGGTCCACACAAAACATTAAAATAAAGACAAGATGTAAGACAAAATGACATAACTTACTTTATCAATGAATGAAGCAAAGCGGTTGTTGAGTGTCTTGATTTCCTCTTTCTCCTGAGTCTTGATGACCTGGATGTTCGGGTCAATCTCCAAGTTCAGAGGTGCCAGAAGACTTTCATTGACCTTTACAGCTGTGATTGGAGGGTATATGGTTGGAGTGGAACCCCAACCTTCTCTCAAAACCATCCCTGGATGGGAGAGGGGAGTCCTCCTATTGCTGCTCACACCTACTGAGCGACTGCTGAAAGACTTTACGGTTTTCTTGGAGTTCAGCATCTCTGGACAACACAGGTTTCAGAGTGAGAGAGGGGAAACTCAAAAGTGTTGGGATGAGAGACGTCCCCTCAAACTCTTATATTGAGTGTGGGGAGTGGCTCAAGGCCAGCTTATTGGTCAAGAAAGAATTTATTAATCAAGATATGTATGGAGGGTTATGGGGTTGAAAGTCGAGAGGACAATCTTGCGGTTATACATTAACTGCCTCACTTCCCTCCCTGAGCAGTCTGCATATTACTTTTATGTTCCGGGCTGAATATGCTAAGACATCATGAAGCATTTTTGCATATTTTGCATCCCAAATTGACATGTGTCCACAGCAACAACAGAGCCAACATATTAAAAATCAATCAAATTTAACAAAAAGAGTGTAATACAACATTATGAGTTTGCGTAACCCCTGTATGAGTGTTTATGGATATTTAGAAATTTCTATACTGTAGTTAACTGCTGATTTGAGCAGGTCCCCTTTATTTACAGAAAACAAAGCACAAAAATTACCCTTTAAACTCATTACATAGTCTAATGTAGCCTTGTAGCCTCCTTTGTACAAAGATTCCATTGGCTGTTTGTATATTGTACTTTTCTGGAGGCAAAAGGCATGGGCTGATCTGTCCAGCTTGTAAATTGCTGTCCAAGACTCAACTGCTGGGTCCGGGATACTTTCAGGCATCAGAGTTTCAGTCTAAAATAATAAACACTTCCTCATAAATATACTACGTTGATCCTTACTGAGTAAGTATTATTATTATTATCATAGTTAAAGATATGCAATTTCTAAATTGAATCAACAGGAAAGAAACAATTATACTCCTAAAGTGCCTTTAAACTATGGAAGCTTCCCAAAGAGGTGCAATAATACAAGAAACACAAGCCTTAAAGGTTATGGCAACACATTCAACATTTGGTATTTATATTCATTATGTATGTGTGCTGTTTTACAACTTCTGTTGTAAAAACGTCCTGGCATCTTTTGTTCCTCTTTTTCACTGTATCCAAATTTCAGTTCTCCTGTGTTAATGCAGGTTAATGCAGAATGGAGAAAGCTAAGTCAAGTTTGCTTGTTTTTTCTTGCTGACGGAAAACTGACAGCATTGGCAAAGTGATAAAAAATTGACATATCATATTCAGATTGGTCACTTACGCTGTAGACAGACAGTAGTAGACGTGGGGCTCGTTTGTAGAGTAGGTCTGATAAAAGTGCAGTGAGCGTTACTTCAGTTATTTTGCTATCAGTGAGGATAATCTCTTCTGGTCAGACAGACTCCAAAGATGAATTTATGCTGAACTTAACAAATATCCTGTGTTCACATATATGATTAGACAAGATAGTGAAAAATAAGCAAGATTGCAAGTTATTGACACTATTGTAATTACAAAGAATAATTTGCCTATTTAAATGTTGTATTTATTTTGCATTAAATGCATACATAAATGAACAATGCAAGCAATATAACAGGGCCACAACAATCTGTAAGCAAGCATGCACTCTCAAAATAAAGGTACAAAACTATCACTGGGGCAAAAGGCATCTTTGTACCTTATTTATCTCTAAATGGTACTCAATAAAACCATAATGGTGTATATTTTATTACTAAGCTTTTATTTCTCATTTATTTTATTGAGGGGGTGAGTAAAACACAGATAATGAACATTTCCATTTCACTTTTCTAATCATCAAAGAATCCTGAAAAAAAACACAAAAATATAAAGCAGCTCAGTTCATTCAAAACATCAATAATAACTGGAAATGTTTCATGAGCACCAAATCAGCTGACACTGAAGTAATGGTTGCTACAAATACGAATAAAACACATTTTAAAATATAGTAAAATTAAAAATAGTATTAAAAAAAAAAATTATCACATAAATCAAGCCTTTGTGAGTATTAGAGACTGACCCCAATTATTGACCATAGTGTACATACTATTACAAAGAAATCATAATGAATCCTCTCTCTAGAATTTAAGATTATGCAAAAAATCAATAAGCACATCAAAAGTAAACTGAACATCTGTTCTTTGGAAGATGTCACGGTAAATACTGTTAGTCCTGATATGTGTCAGACCTTTAGTCACCCCTCAACAAATACACACACAGTCACTTAAACTAAAAAAATGATTAAAATCATAAAATGGAAGGAGTGAGAAGTGATTAATTACTGATAAATAACATTTCTTATGAAGAACACAGAAAACATTGATGAATAATATAATTGTCTTAATGATAGATTAGTATTGCTTATACTCATAAATAAAAAAAGGAGTAAATAAAATGGTGAAATGCACAAGAAACGGTTAACCTTGCCATTTCATGTTCATTCTGGAATGCATGTCACTCACTTTCATGTGAGTTAGTGTCTTAACCACAAACAAGCCTAAACCAGCAGCTATTTAGGTGACCTGCTGTTGCAGGCTTGATGCATGAATTTTGCATTTAATTCTGGTAATTCATCACAGTACCCTTCATGCACACTGCCTGTGTTCCAGTAATAAGACAAAAGGTGTGGTGTCCTGCAGGCAAAAACAGGTGACTGTCGTTAACACAGATCTTCAAGCAGGAGAATTGCACCACAATTGGTTTCCCTTTGGGGCACCAGGGGGTAAATCTATGACAGCACTAATGAAAAACAATTGGCTAGTGAATGACAGCTATGCGAAAGCAGGCATAACATCTGTTTGCTTTTGGATAAATGTTTCACAGAATGAGAAAGCCTTCTTTGTAAGTACAAGGTGCTGAAATTAAGGAGGGGGTTGTTTTACATAAACAACACTCAGGTAAGAGAGAATAAAAACAGACAATGAGGGGTTGTCTTACATTTTTTTAAAGTAATTTTTAAAAGGGATTAAAAGACAAAGACGAATAATTCAGCCTACCACATCCCTGTATCACTACGCCACAGTGGGAACGAGTGTAAAACTGTAAATTACAGTAATAAAGAGAAGTTGAGAAATTTCAAATAATCGTAAAAGGTTAAAGATGACTGCAACTGCAACTGTTGAATTTCAACCTGCATTAACGGAAAGAAATGTACTGTTGTTGAATGAACACAAATGAATATAAGCGCTTGAGGGCTTGGGGGTGCTAGCTGAGTAAAAACATGTGTTAGCGGTCAACCAATCACGTAAAGGCAAGTCTGTTTTGTGTTTCCAGATTTATGGCGGTTTTTAGCACTCCCTGGTGGCTGAGTTTGGAATTGCATCATGTCTACAGAACACTAACGGCTAAAGGAGTTGAAGGGCTTCTGGTTTAGATCAAAAACCAAGGTTTGGCTGGTGAGCAAGGTCTAAATACTGTAACCCTTGCAGGTCGGTATTACACTGTTCTAAGGAAAAGCATATTTATCCATATATATATCCATAGCTGTTAATTTAAAGGGAGTGCTCTTGTGGTGCCAATAATTGTTGTCTTCACCTACTTTTACCTTTTCTTACCAAATGAATCATTAAAATAATTTCTTAATCTGCTGAGAAAATCCATCTGGCATGTCACAAGGGTGTGTCTGTCGCTCTAATCCATCAAAACAGTTCACCTCACCCCAACCAATCACAGACTTGTTCCTTAGTCTACAGCCACACAAAACAAGATGACTTATGAAGTAAAAATCTCAGTGACGTATTATTAATACACATACAAAGTCTTATATCAACAATTATTTATTTTGAAACAAAACATTCACTTTTAATTGTTTATGATGTTTTTAGTACATTTGTAATTACAGCTTATTTCCTTAATTAAACTACTCATAGTAAAAAATATTAATAGCACTTCAAATATTACAATGTTAGAAAATTTGCTGATTTGATTTGCTGCTCAGAAACATCTCTTGTCGTTATATAAACTGTTGAAAAAACTGTGCTGCTTAATATTTTTGTGGAAACTGCTTGGAAATTATTTGATGAAAACCTCTAAGAGAGTAGCATTTTAATATAAAACGTTTAAAACTACTGGATAAACAATATTAAAAAGCATAAAAAACATTATATCTTAAAACAGAGTGCTGCTGTAACACGTGCTAGCTTACAATGCTGGAGTGAGAAAAGAGAAATCCGATCCCAGTTTCCCTTTGCTGAAAGATTCAGCTTTTCCTTTCCTTGTGCTTTCCATTATTCAATTTTATTCTCATTGTCCTGAGAATATTTGAGATGCAGATAATGAGAGAGTAGCACATAGAGTGAATGGGTGGAAACATAAATAAAAAAAAAACAAAAAGAGTAATAAAAAGTTGTGCTGAATGTGTTTGCCAAGAACATTTATTTAGCTCTCTCTACAGACTTTCGTAAAGATTCCATCTGGATTCATCTGGAAATGGGTGCAACTCAAAGCACAAAATCCACCCTTTTTGAGTCTGTTAAAAATGCTGTCAGATTTTCATGAATATATGTTGTTATGTTGGCAAAAATACTACAAATTAGTAAAAATGATCTAGTTTAAAACACTGCATTTGTGAAACTGATATATAAAGCAATACACCATGCATGTTTATGCACGAGAGAGAAAGAAATAAAGGAAGATTAGGAGTGGGGGAGGTCACATGTGGTAAAGGGGGCAGGGTGGTGCAAATTCCTTCATTCTGGAGTGTGACTCACTGTCCCTTCGTTTTCCTGCTTTTTGGCACTCTTTTCCTCTCTGTCTGCTCCCTCTCTGCCATCTGTGTCTGCCAACGTTTCATTAGACTCTTTATTTGTAAACCATTAATGTGATGGCTTGTCTGTGCTTTGCAGACCTTATCCAATACACAGCACATCTTTATCCAGACATGTGACATCCACTAGGCCACTGACTGGAAATAATTCAATAATGAAGTGAGAAGAGACTGTAAACAGGATTTCTTGTGATCAGCATTCTATCCTCCTGATTTAAGTGATGCATCTCAGTATGACTGTTGTTGATGTGCACGGCACAGTTGTGACTAACCACAAGAAAGGAAATGAAAATGTTGCCTAGAAACAGCCTAGTACAACAAAACACACACACATGCACGGTTGCCATGTGTGTGATTGAAACAAATACAAGGAGCCTTGAATAGTAGCTGTGCTTTACTGCTTCTAGAGCTGAAGAACATAAAGGAGACTTAAAGCATGAAGAAGAGAGAAAAAAAGATCAAACCATGCACTTTTTTCCTTCAGGGCAGTCTGTGATTTGTACTCAGAGCTCCCGGAAATCATGGGACAGATGACTCATCCGGTAACCAAAGCTTTCTGGAATCTATGGACACCCCATTCAAACAAAGACACTGCAGACTGCACTCTTGACACAGAGAAAGCACTATAACCACAGACTTGAGCCAGTTAGCAAAGATTCTCTTCCAACAGAGAAACGTTCCACGAGAAATTAATTCAGTATCTAAATAGGTAACTTGCTGTCTGTTACATCACAGGTATTATAAACAGCATGCAAGCATTTGTTTTTAAAAAGGTGAAACGTGAATTGTTCCTTGATGCACCTTGAACGTTTGTAGCAAGTTACAAACACTGTAAATATATACTGTGTGTACAGTGTATATATAGTATATATATATATATATTCTTTTTTTTATTATTATTAATGCAACTGCTGAGAACACTGAAATCAAGAAAACACAAGAAAGAAAGAATGATCAGCTTTCAAAAACCCTTTGTGTAAACTCCTCAGGTTTCTTTCACCTCCTGGGTGTGTTAGGCCTCTGGGTGTCCTGTTCTTTGGATCACAGGTATTTTAAAGCAGCATCTTTATTGCAACAATTAGGTACGTATTGTTGTTTTTTGCAATTCTCAGATCAAAACCTGTGACATAAAAGCTGGGTTCACACTGTAAGGTTTTTAATAGTTCTTTATAATGCCAGACTGTTTAATATGATCCCAGTGAGAGCATGCACAAAACAAACAATGCTTTTTGTTGGACTGTACAATTTTCATCTCAGCCAAGATTATGGATTTACGTTTTCCAGGTTTTGTGCTACAATAAGAGAAACCAAGATAATTTGATATTAGACAGCAAAACTGTTTCAAAAATGATTATAGTTTAAACCTAGAAGAGACAGTTTTCCTCTTTTACTGAACTCCAACTAAGACGTTATCTTGAGCTTTTGAATTTATCACCTTGTTTTTTTTTTATTTATACAACTCCCAGTTTATTCTGAGAGGTGAGTCTTTATGAATGTTTTTTTAGTCACATATTTGGACAGTTATATAATTTTGAGCAAGACCTTAAAAGGCCAAAAGCAAGACTATTTGTAGTAGGCTACTGCAGTTTTCAAAAAAATCTCAGTAAATAAACGTTTAGATGCCTTAAAGAGATAGTTTAGCCAAACATGTAAATTCACATGCTCCAAAGCTTCTTTTGTGGAACATAAAGATATATTTTTTAAATAGTAGAAATATAATATATAAAAATATAATAAAAAATATTTGAACTATGATTAAAGAACTAAAGTGAAGAAAAAAAAATCTAGTTCACATGTGGTCTTGGGAAAATGCACACATAGGTGTAGCCTGTCCCAAAGGTATGAGGTGCTTGATCAAAATCATAAACCATTGTTTTCTTTTTCAGAAAAAAGTTCTTAGTTAGACTTGTTATTTAAGCTTTCACTAAAGCACTGTGGGACTGAAAGCACATAATGAACCAGAGCTTAGGGCTGTATCTCATTGCAAGCACGTCTATGTGGCCAGATGAGCTCAAGGATTGGGTTCAGATGGAGGGAGGCACAGGGGTGATTTGAGGCAGAAAAGGAGGGAGAAAGGAAGTGGGAAGGGCGTTAGAGATCACTGAAAAAAAAGTTAGGGAAAAAGCAGACCATGTGGGCAGGGTCTTTGCTGGTCAGTGTGCGTGTGTGTCTGTGACTCAGAGAGAGAAAAGGAGGAACAGAAAAAGTTTGGTGGGGGTATAAAAGCCGCACACTTCTCTTCCTGTAGCTCTCAACGGCTGACGTCCCTCAGCATACATTCATTTTTCTAGTGCACTCAGTACTTCCTTCCTCCATCACCATGAGCTTCTACGCACCTCAGGCCTCTCACATCTCCTTCACCCGCTCTATGCCGGTACACCGTGCTGCTAGCACATATGGCGGGGCAGGTGGACATGGCACCAAGATCTCATCCGTCTCTTCCATGTCTCTCCGTTCTGCTCCTAGAAGTGGGGGCATTTCTTCCTCCACGGCCTTCAAGGTGAGCTCTGCAGGCATGGGTGGTGGCACAGCGAGCACTGGCTCCTCGGGCTCCATCCTAGGCAATGAGAAAGGCCAGATGCAGAATTTGAACGACCGTTTGGCCGCTTACCTGGAAACGGTGCGCCGGCTGGAGAAGGAGAACAGCAAACTGGAGATGCAGATCAAAGAGGCCCTGGAGAAAGGTGGACCTGAAACACGCGACTACAGCAAGTACAACGCAATCCTGGATGACCTGAGGAGGAAGGTGAGAGACATTGCTGGGTTTATATGCTTCGTCTGAGTATTTTTTTTCCATATAGTGGGGGTTCAAGCTGCAAAAGGAAGCATTTGAGAGATTGTGAGAGCAGCCGGTTATTTATCTTAGGAGGAGGACAAGATGCCAGATGTGTTCAAACTTGAATGAAGAAGCCAAATTTATGTCAATGCTAATGTTATTATATTATATTATATTATATTATATTATATTATATTAACAAATCAATTTACACTATAAAAGATTTTTTAGGTTAACACTTTTTTGCAGTTTGTGTTCTGGATGAACACAAGTAAACAATTTTTACTTAAACAATTTTTGCTTCTTTGTCACCTAAACCTGAGCCTTTTAGGGTTTTAGGAATGTCTTAAGAATATAAAAATGTGTTCATGAGAACCCTTCAGTTCAATAAAAATGCATGATCAGATTTCCGTACATCTCAATGGAGGGTGTGGCACACGCCCTGTTCTCTCTCTTCTCTTTTGTGCTTCTGCTTTTCTCTATATGTATTCGGATTATGACTGAGGGAATTCCTCAAAACCCTTCACATTTGGTTCTAAAATTTGCGTAACCATGACAACGGTCAACACAAATACAGCATTCACAATAATTTCTAAAGCATTAGAGGAATGTTTGACCGACTGAATCGCCCTAGTCTCTGACTAGAGTCATAATGCAAAACAGATGTGGGATAAGCAATCGCACACACACGCGCAAATGCACCCACACAGCCACAATGGCACTCTTTTGCACACAACAAGAACTCCTACATGTATAGCAAATATGGTAACATAATTTATTCTTCCGAAATCTTTGCTTTAATTCCCGTTGTAAAACTGCCAAGAACAAACCTGAGCTAATAAAAAAGGATCTAAAATAAAAAGAATGCTGACATTTTTTATTTAGGAACATTTTAGACAGCCAGGTCTGATAAGCAGAAGCACATGATAGTGTGTAGCAGCTTCCGTGTTCACCAGTGCAGGATGTGGCACACAGGCAAATTTAGTATGAGTATTGTTTGATTATTACGATCATGAAAATGTTCTGCAATACACACTTAGAGTACATTTACAGAGTCTTACTCAATCAGACAATTTCCAAAGTTTCATAAGTTCAAGTATTATTAAAAATCTGATTGTAGGTAATTAGTTGATTACATGAGAACAATACATCTGAATCTCATGCCAAGAATGCTGCAATTTAAACCATCTGACAAATTACATCTTTTGAGTTGCTAAAAGAAAAATAAAAGCAGAATGAATGTCAGAAACAGGTTTTGTTTGGTGAAATATGTCCTTTGTTTTGCCCGTAGGTGTTTGATGCCACTTTGGACAATGCCCGTCTTGTTCTGCAGATTGACAACGCTCGTCTGGCTACAGATGACTTCAGAGTCAAGTCAGTTTTAATTATTGCGCCACACAACTTAAAAATACATCTTGTTACCTGGTATCAAAGAACATGCTTCTGAAAATATGCTTATTTTTAGAAACACAAAATAGACAAGAAACCTTCAGTTTGACAGATGCTTGATAGAGGACTGTTGACATGCACACAGAAGCATTTTGGTGCGTTACTTGAAAGGCTATTTTGTATGTGTTATAGGTTTGAGAATGAGATGGCCATCAGGCAGTCTGTGGAAGGAGATATTGCGGGTCTGAAGAGGGTCATTGATGACACCAACATTGGTCGTCTGAATGTGGAGGGTGAAATTGAGTCCTTGAAAGAAGAGCTTCTTTTCCTCAAGAAAAACCATGAAAATGTAAACAATCATTTAAGAGCCACTAGTTGCATGAGATTCACACACAGAATGAAATTCTCACATCTCTGAATAAGCCATGATACCTTCTGATGAGCACAGTTTTCTTTCTTTTGTTAATGTATTATCTTATGAAAGTAGAAATTTGTAAAACATTATCAGTGTATGCTAGCATATACATTTATTTGTACATGATCAAAATGCAGGATTACAGAAAGGTATAATTTCATACTCTAAATGTCTCAGATTTTCTTTCTGTTCAACTTTGACAGGAAGTTGGAGAGCTGCGAAACCAGATTGCCCAATCAGGTGTACAGGTGGACGTTGATGCACCGAAGGGGCAGGACATGTCTCAAGTAATGGAAGACATGAGGGCTAACTATGAAAAAATGGCACTTAAAAACGCAGAGGAACTCAAAATGTGGCACGAAAACCAGGTGCAGAACCCGCTGACCACCACATAACAATAATTTTGCTTCAACTGAACTCCTCCAAGCAAATCTAACCACCTCTTTTCTCAGATTTCAGAAGTTCAGGTGCAGGTGGCTCAGAACACAGAAGCATTGCAAGGTGCACAGATGGAGATGAATGACCTACGGCGACAGATTCAAACGCTAGAAATAGAGCTCGCATCCCAACAAAGCCTGGTAACATGCACATGCACACCATATGAGGACAGTGTTACAATGTAGCATTTTTAATGAAACTCCAAGTTTATGATGAAACTGTCTTTATAGAAAGCGTCGCTTGAGGACACACTGCGGAATACAGAGCTACGTACAAACGCAGAGATGGAGAAGTACAACAATGTCATAATGCAGCTTGAAGCCGAGCTGTCACAGCTGAGGTCAAAGATCACAGAGCAGGGTCAGGATTATGAAGCCCTGCTTAATATGAAGATGAAACTAGAAGCAGAGATCAGCACTTACAAGAAACTTCTAGATGGGGGAGACTTCAAGTAAGAGATCAAATGTAACTTGAGTTGTTGTATTTTACAGTGTATCATATGTGTGTGTGTGTGTATATATATATATTCACAGAGGCTACTTTCTTTTTGTTGCATAGGCTCCAGGATGCGCTAGATGGCCAAGAGTAATAATACAGGCAGCAATCTTGAAGAGCAGACCACAAAACAAACTTAACATTTTAGATAGCATGCAGCACACTGAAACATGTGGTGAATCTTTGTCATTTAAAAGTCCCCTACTCTGTCTAGACCACAATTTATACAACATGATGTCATTTACAGGGTAACTGCTTTCTGTCAACAAAGCCTGTTCCACCCTACACTCTGACTTTATACAGACGTGCAAGTTAAAGAAAACAAAGGCAGCTTTTAGAACATCAAATGTGTATTATGAGTCTTTATAATACATAATTCTGTGTCATTGCACAAATTATACAGTAAACTTAACTATTACAATGAAATGTGAACTTCTCTATTGAGTCAAAGCCACAACGTAATAAAAACATGCTTTCTAAGTGAAATTTAGAGTCAAGCAAACATAAGCAAACATCACAAATCTTTTACATACAATGGTTTTCTCTTTTAAGTTGCATGTTTTGTCCACTTGAGTAAACTCTTAGTGAACACAAGAGGGTCATGGTGTATTTCACACAAAATTCAATAAAACCAGTGTTTCATTTTAGTCTAGCTACTCCTCATAATTCTTGTACACACACACACACACACAAACAAATAGACTTGATTCCTTTTTAGCAGTACAATTGTTTATTTTATAGGAGTGATCTATTTAATATTTGATTTTTATGTTTTAAAAATGAAAAATGAAATACGTCAGGTGCTGGACGAGCACTAAAACAGATGAAACAGCAGGTACAAATGTGTGGTTGCAAATGCTTTAACTACTGCTTACAAGATAGACAAGCTTGTTACAGCATTTAATGTTAACCATTTGAGCTGTGAAGGACCATCTGGTTCCTCTCCAATAAAAACAAAATTAAAAGTGACTACAAAATCCATATGACTAGTCTATCAGACATTTAATTTTATCAATAAGAAATTAAACCGCATTAGTACATGATTTCACGCTATGTGCAAACTTTCCCAAGACGATGAAGCACAGACAGAAAAGTCACTGGGATTTGTTTACTTGACTTCTGTACAATGAGATAATACCATGACAGCTAATTAGCTTGCTGGAAATCCATTGCTTGGGCACTGTAAGCCTTCAACTAAACAGATTAGCAGCAAAGCTTATGTGGATTGATTTTGAGTTCTCCAAACCAGATTAAGATAATGCGAATAACTACAAAAGTATAAATTTTAATAAAGAAAATTATTAATGATTTGGTAAAAAAAATACATTTTGGCTTTACAAAAGGAGGTATTTTTACATTAAGAATAATAGCAATTTACATTGGGAATAATATTTTTTAACAAACCACATTTTTGTGACATTCTGACACTAAAACATTCAGAAAGTAAAAGCTATTTTATAGCAACAAACTATATTTTTTGGGACACACTACACTGATATCTGGTGAATTATTTAAAATGACATTTACCTGGCATTTAAACGGATGACAGAAATCTGTAATACCTAAATAAAAGCTGCTAGCATTCCCATTCATCTCAATGACAATTGCTAGGCTAGTCCATGCAACATGGAGGCTTCTTTTTTTCCCTCCCAACAATTTTGCTGCAGGACCTAATATTACTATAAATCTGACATACTAAAATACTGAACAGCAGTTCCAGTTAAAGTAGGCTACATATGGAATAGTTATTTAATTAATTTAATAGAGAAGTTATTTTTTACCTTCAAGCTGTGCTATGAAGGTAATGACATGAATGCTATCCTGTTTTTTTTTTTTTACTTTAGGTCGTCCACAAAACAACAACAACACAACTTTCATAATATGAACTTTTCTAACATGAGTTTGCAAAAACATTTTTCCAGCTGAAAACATAATTTCAAGGTAATTAAGAGTCATATCCCTTTAATGTAAGTGTTTATGTGACTCAGCTGGTTATCAAGTCTCTCTTTAGACTGACCTCACGGCTGTGCAAACATACACAATGACATGCACAAATGTTACCAGACCAACAGGAGTCGCATATGCCAAGATTATTTATTTTAATATCGTTCACACAACTAAAAAAACGATAAAGTATGCAAATGGATTCCTTATTGATTATATAAAGACATTTTGCATGAGGGAAAGGGAAAGCTTCTCGAAAGCTCATTTATGTGGAAGAATTCCTCTTCGCATTCCAGAGATCCTCAATGCTCCAGCACTAGTATTACAGCCAACAGCACCCTCAGCTGTTTACATGATAGAAGTTATATCGTGATATCCAGATCATTTTTATCCCCACAAACATTACCCCCCAAATAAGCAACAGAAACAGAAATGTATACATGTCATTACATTAGACTGATACAAATTCCAGCTGTGTGCAAGAAATCGCTACTAAACCCTGTTGTTTAACAGTAAAGTATCCTCCTCAAGCCCGCTCTCTTTTTCTCTGCTTAAATACTTTCAACAAAAAGGGAGGGCAGGGGGAGGGGAAGATTTGGGTGGGGGAGGGGCTGTGCATGTGGGCTGTTGTCACAGGGACAGAGGGAGGTAGTGCAGAGTTGGATAGAAGAAGAAAAAAGAAGAGGCAAGAGACAAAAAAAAAAAGAGTGTGAGGGGCATGGCAGCATAAAGCTTGGGATTTACTTTTAACTGCTACAATGCAATGAAGATCGAAGGAGAGGGATTGGTATGTTTCTTAATGCATGTGAAATACATGTGAAATAGTTTAGTTTTTAAAATCACCCTGTCCTCAGCTTTGCGTTTCATGAGCTGTTTAAATCCAGGTTAAGAGCTTTTGCATGTGATGCTAAAGTATGCATGTTAAGTAAAAGAGAACGAGAGGAGAAATATCCTTTGGGCGCACGTGCATTTTGTGTTTATGCATCATAATGTCACATTTACTGTTTGCTCCAATTGGTTTGTGTGGTTAGAGTTGGTATGTGAAATTCTAAGATGAAACATTTAGTTTAAATAAGCGTAAAGTGTTTTTTCATTCAGGTTTTTATGAGCTATGGTGGAAAGGTTTTTGCGCACCAATAGCATACACAGTCAACTCACAAAAATAACACGCTAATACAGAATTCCAGTTAAAACGGCATGGTGAGTCGGTGCACAATGTGAAACATGCATTATTATCAGAGGTGTGTAAATGTTGTGTTTCTGCAGGAAAGTGTGTGTTCATCAGTGAGAAATGACTTTACCAGCTGTTTCTTTGGTCTCATCTCATGAGCCTTTTCACAATCATAAGGAGAAATC
This sequence comes from Enteromius fasciolatus, assembly GCA_032361145.1. Lineage (NCBI taxonomy): Eukaryota > Metazoa > Chordata > Actinopteri > Cypriniformes > Cyprinidae > Enteromius > Enteromius fasciolatus. The sequence goes on from JAUMHR010000050.1 coordinate 13,058,018, forward strand.
TTTATATTGTGTTTATATATTAATTTTGTTAGTGTCCAGCATCTAAGTAAAGAAAATTTGTAGAATTATGCAATATTATAAGTAATTAATTTAGCATTGCAGATCTTGTATTAAAAAAGGCTTCTTATGATGTCCAACCTGAAGTGTGTGTGTGTGTGTGTAGAGGATGTGCTTTGTAAATAGATCCCAGGCTAAATTCTTAGCATTCCGGGTGCAGCCATATTTATGGATTTAGGGATCCTGTCTCTTCAGTGGAAGTTTTAGGAAGTGTGTGAATCAGAGGGAATCACCATAAAGATATAAATCCAAGGATAAATCAGATTCACATAAAGAAACAGGCATTTGTCTACATTAGATATTTTGAAATGAACAAGAACGTTTGTGTATAGCAGGGATTGTTGGGATTAGCATGGAAATCTCAACTTTCTAGAACCCTGGCGAATAATGTTCATTTATATTTGTTTAAAATGCTCTTAGTGTGCTGTCAGTCTCCTTACCCTCTTTAGAACTTTGTTCTAATCTGTTGATTCTAATCTGCCTTCATCTTCCAGAAGGCACATGAAAAAAGAAACAGATGTACATACAAACATATATAAATATAACTAAATCCAGCACATTTAATTTGTCCAAGATCAAATGTGTGAGGATAATGGGTGCAGTGTTACTGAGATTACATTAGCACAGATTTAGATGTGAAGAATAGATCACATCTTGTCCAGATTACTAAGCGGTTCCATATGGTGAATTCTTGTGTCAGACCAGTTGTGAAGTTGAAGGGGTTTCACCTATAACACCACTAAATCACATCATGTCACTACTATTTTCTATTCCCGATGGAGAAACAAAGCACAAGATAGCTAAAGAAAGTATTTAAATGGTAAGTTTACTCAAAAAAAAAATCTGTCATTAAGTAGCTGTATTGTGTTTTATTTACAATAAAGGTAAAGAAAAATAATATAAAATAATGCATAATTCTTTTTCTTATAATATAGTAGTAACATCATGCAGCATTAATTGAATTTTGAATAAACTTTCCCTTTAAACACCTAATTTTAGCATTATTTTTCAATGATGAATTAAATAGTAAAATAAAAAAACAGTATTTTTTGGGCAAACTGTCTATTTGAGTAACACCTTTCTATATCTTGTGAATTATTCCTTAAGGATGTATGAAAATGATAGCAAACATTTGAATTTCCTGAATTTGCATTTCTTGGTGATGCATTACGTTTGCATTATTTCTCAACAGGAAATTTAAAAATCATGCACAATTTTCTAAATTTAAATTTCTGCATGAACTAGCCATTTAAATACCTCCTCTAGCTATCTTGTGCATAATTTCTCGACTAATACAAAGTAACATCATGTAGAATTTTCTGGATTTAATTTTTGTGTGAACTATCCCTTTAACACAGATCGCATCACATATTCCTTTAGCACACAGTATGCTAAAAACCTGTCTTTATTGTTTTGCCTTACCAGGTGTGGCAATGATGCAGTGGTCATCTGAGTGGGCGGAGCAACACTATGATGTCTCCTCCACCACATCACCTCCAGTTCACCCTAAGCCCCTCCCCTTTCCACAGCCCAGTCGTCCTGCGTTTTCAGGCTACAGCGATGACATTAGTGCCCTCAGTGCCTCTAGTTTGCTAAAACGCTATGCTGAGAGGTATTCCTTCAACTCAGCTTTACCAGAACATGGGAGTTTCCTAAGAAGTGAACAGCACCAGGAGCCATGGCCTGGGGGGTACAACACAGACGGGCCTCCAGGTTTAGACCCATTGAAGGGGGGTACAAGTGATCACTCAGAACAGCAATACAGCGGTGGTCCCACATCTCAGGATTACCCATCATCCTACAGCAGCCAACACCTGCTGCCTAAACCATCTTATCTTCCCTCACCAGCGTTTGCCTTGCCAACTGCATACCTGCCACCCGCACCAGGCTACGCTTATCCCCAGCAATGCGGTCTGAGTGCTAGTTACCCTCACAGCACCCCTTCTCTGCTGCCCTCGGGCCTACACACACCCACACCACTTCACAGCAGCCACACGGCTGCTGAACTCCCACGCAACAGGAAGTTCGGCTTCGACCAGTCCAAAACTGCCAGAGTGTCACCATACACAATCAGGGACAAGACCGAGCGGCAGAACAGCGACAGTGCTGGGAATGTCAACGAAAGCTGTGGGACGGACCTCCAGAGCTACAGGCCTGATAGACTTGCCACTCAGTCCGATGTTGAGGCAGAATCTGTGGGTAAGACCGGTAATCTTCGACCTCTGGAGACACGGTCTTATGGAGGCCCGGGACAGTACACATATCCCTGAGTCTACTTAATGTAATCCAACGATCCTTTTTTATACACGTTTATAGCAATACTTGAAGCTAACAAACATCAGGGCAAGTAGAATTATGGTATAAAACCATTTATGGACTCTCATATGCACATTAGCAATAATTCTGACTGCAGCTTTAATGAGACCTGTAGCACAGGCACTCTTTTTTTTATTCTCTTCCTTTCCTCTTTTACTCTCTCTCTCTCTCTCTCTATAATTATGTTGTGCAGTGAAGCACATTATGGTGGCAAGTACTAATCCACTGCTTCAATCAATGAAATCCAAGCCAAAGAAAGACTGAAAGAGAGGAATCGAACAGAAAAGAGAAAGATTTTTCTTACATGTACACAAAAATGAGAGCAGAGCACGCATATGAAAGTTATTGTTTTCATACATTTTCTTAGCAAGCATGTCAGTGGTAAGGTCAAGGATGTTCTTCAACACTGACATCAGATAAAAACATCTTATTTTTAGGCTCCTCTATAAACTTTGAATGTAATGCTGTTTTCCCTCAGGAATTGCGAATGAAGCCATACTTAATGTTTATCTTATACATTTTTTTTTTTTAAGCTTGACAGATGTGTCTGTTTTTTGTTGTTTAGTTAGAGTAGCTTCTTTGCCATTTGCTTCTTTGTATTTGTAACCTTACAGTATTTTAATGCTACAAATCCAAAGCATATTTTTACAGGACACACAATCTGGCTACTGCAAAAAGGCTAAAAGGCTCTACGCAGTCTTTTCCACTTTTCACCTATTGTGACGTTTACTATGGAAACCCACAGAGCTGTCCCAGCCCCCTGAGTTGATCACTGGATGTGTTTTCCTCTGACCCTCTGACCCTTCTCTGTTTTAAATGAGGCTTGTGAAAGAATAGAGAGCTTTTGTTATGGTGAGGCATGTGGGACATACACTGAAATGTACAAACCGAAATGAAAATGGCAGTTTAGTTAATATTTAAATGTGAATTGTATGTTACTCTATCACTTGCAAATGCAATATACTGGAAAAAGTCATACAGTATGATTTAATACACGATATGATCTACCTCACTTTTACAATGCTGTATGTTCAGAGTGTGCAAATGTTTATACAATTCAAGATGTCTACCTCAATGAAAAAATACACAAAATAAAAACTATTGTACCAAGATAAAATTTGCTTTCTTTGTGTGTGTATGTGTGTATATGGCATTGCCTACGATAGGACTGGAAGTTTTTTTGTTAATTATATCACTACAGATCAAAATAACTGGTCTTTAGAATTTTCTGAATTCTTTATGAATGGAAATATCAAAAGTGCAGCATTTGTTTGATAATCTATATATTTTTTTTTTTTGGTAACAATGTAAAAGTCTTAATTTTTAATAAACTCTACTACATAAATGTAGTAACATTTTCTTTATATATTCTATGTATATATATATATATCTGTGTAATGTTTGCAGACTTACTCGAATACACATGTGGTTTCATTATTACACGATCTGTTTACAGGCTTTACAGTAAACAGTATTTATGCTTGACTAGCACTGTACTTCCATAAGGGCCAGATGCACAGCTGGTGCCGTCAGGTCACCTTGTACCCTGTCCAGGATGACATTCACATATCATGGTCTTAAACTCCCAACAGAAATCACAACCGTATGGCTGTGCAGATGTATCTGTATACGCTCTTTAATCACTTGATCTTTCAAAGAAAAGGTCAAGGTGATTTTGTGTTTCTTTTCCCGTCTCTTTTTTATATTTTCAGTACCATTGTATTACAATTTTATACACATTTAAAATATTGTCAGTTATAATACAGTATTATTATTGGTGTGCTGCCCTCTAGTGACAGACCTTTTAATCAAATTTTTTTATACACCCTTAAACAATCCTTATTATTAATAATTTTCACATTCTACTCATTTAGGTTGTCCTTACCACTCTTAAACTATACGCTAAACGCAGATGCTGACTTTTGACTCTCCACTTCCTTCTTATTGTGACCCCCACCCATAACAGCTCCCTGCAGTCAATGTGCAGCAGAGTGTGACAGATGCTCTATTCTCTCCGTCCACCCCCACCTCCCAGCACACACAGCCCTCAGCGCTTTGTTTTTCAGAACTTTCAATACTGTCCTCGCCTCAGTGTGAGCCGTTTAATCTTAGACTGATGAATTGGGTCTTTCATCTTAGGGATCAACATCTTTGTGCAGCCTAAGACCATTTTTGTGATTGGTTCTTGGTCTACACATTGTAGTGACCCAAGTTTTTTTTTCAAAAATGTTCATATACTCTCTTTTATAACATATAATCTTCCATACATCCTTATACTACACAAACACTGATAATAGTGCATATGTGAAGTTGGACATCTGGATATAACATATAGAGAATGATACCTTATTTAGTAACTACAGATGCTTTGTACATTATTGTTTGTACTTTCAGTTTATTTGTCTCCTGAAGATTTTACCCACAATTGCTCTCTTAAAACACTTAAAAGGATAATTCACAAAGAAATGAGAATTCTGTTATTATTTACTATCTTGTCACTCCGATGCATTTTTTTCTTTGCTGGAACATGAAGGAAGATACAAATGTTAAGTTACTGTGTATCACCAAATGTTTCCTAACTTCCAATAAGATTCAAACATCTTTCCATTAAAACAAATGATGATCTGTTTTTTACTCACATATGCAAGATCATTAATCAGGTGTGGTGTTGGATAAAGAGCACCAGAAACTTAATAAAGTGATTAAATACTAGATAAGTCCCTAGTGGTTTGGCAAATGGTTTAGCCTAATTAAAGACATTTCACATCCTACCACAAAATGAGATAACTTGTTCTTTTAGTCAGGCATGTCTCTCTCTATTTTTAACCACCAATTGGATTTAAGGACATGGACTTTTGTTTTGTAGTGATCCTTTGTCTGGCTCACAGTTTAAAGGGGTGGAGTGGAGGAATGCTGTCACACATATAACCTTCAATTCATCATGATAAAAACACAGCAAGGGAACCAACACAACCCTTTAATGACACCTAAAACAGAAACCTTAGGAAGTGTTTGTCAGCACTTCTTACAAAGTCAATGTTGCATTCACCACCAACACCACAGAACAGTGATTCCCAAACAGAGGATGTGTGCCTCAACAGACTTCATCTGGATCTAGGGGAAACTTTCTCTAATAAAACGTTTCTCTAATACGAGTCATTTTTCTCATCCTTATCTTATTTTAACCTTTAACTCTTTAACCTTGACTAATACAGTATAACATTTTTATATTTATTTATTTAGTGTTTTGCCTCACTATGACCCCACTCATAAAATTTGTCTAAACCCTAATGAGGTAGGTTTAGGGGCGGGGTTAGGTGTAGATGTAGGTCAAAGGTACAAATTCATATGAATTGGCAACTCCAACCTGATCTCACGGCAATTCGTACATATTTTACGAGGTGGCTAATTCGTACGAATTTGTACGACCTCACTCGT
>JAUMHR010000050.1:13066075-13077210 GCA_032361145.1 Enteromius fasciolatus
AATTTCGATTAATTAATTACAAAGCCTGTAATTAATTAGATTAATTTTTTTAATCGAGTCCCAGCCCTAATATATATTAATAATAGTTATTTCCAAGACAATAACTACAAACCATTTTAAATAATAAACATGCTACATGGTGAGGTCAAAAGAACTGAGAGTAAGAGGAATAAATGCGCACCAGTTGGTACAGATTCTCCCAGAAATCTTGTGTCATGAGTCGGAAGAGAGCAAGAAAAGCCCAACCAAATGAGTCAAAACTAGTGTAGCCGTAGTTTGGGTTGCGTCCAGCCTTCATGCACATATAGCCCTCCGGACACCGTCTACACAAACACACACAACACACTACAAATATATCTGTGCTTTTGTCTTCAACTGATCATATCTTGACAATAAAAAAATATTAAAGTGTGCCATTATTTGGAAATAAATATTTAGATTGTATCATTTAGACTTAAAAATATCTTAAATAATTGTTGATCATTTAGTGTTGGAAATATTATGTTTGTCTGTGTATGTTTTCACTCTTCACCCTGCGTCTGAGCTGTTTCCACATAGCAGCGCATCCAACATGCCTGGCAGAAAGTAGAAGTTTGCTGTGAAACGAGGAGAGAGAAAAGAAGATAGGCTTTTAAAATGTGAAAAACATGTCTAAAATCATCAAGAAGTCTTCTCATTTTTAATATTTGCAATATGATAAAAGTGCAAAAACTTTGTTGGAGAATAAAAAGGCAGAGAACAGCATTGCTTAATGCAACTGTATTAGAGAGCACACTATGTTGTCAAATCTTTGCCCACTTACTGTCGTTCATGATGTATTCATTGAAGTCAAAGCCTCTGCTACCATTGGCCAGGTAGGATTCAGTTTGATTGAATGGCCAGATGACACATTTTTGCCGAAGATTACCCATGAACAACTGTAGACCGATGAGGGCAAATACACTCAGACAGAACACAGTCAGAATCATCACATCTGACAGCTTCTTCACTGACTGGATCAGAGCACCCACAATGGTTTTCAGCCCTGTGGGAAGCCGAGGAGACAAACACAACGAGGAATATACAGTTTGCAACACAAGCAATTAACCTCACACACACATGTTCTACAGTGCTCTTGATTCACACACTTCATGTCATACTTTGTCATGTAATTTACCCCTATGTGTCCCACTATAAAACTTTATTAAATGTAAGTATTTAAATACTTCAATAAGAGAATCATTTACTTTTCCAACATAAGAAAAAAACAATTACTTCAGCATCATATCCATAATTAAGCAATCAAACCACTGGTTTCTTTCATTTTCTTACACACACATATCATAATAAATAATAGTTTGCTTATATAAATCCATGATTTACACTGAACAGGCAGCTTAAAGAGTCTCCGGTCCTCTCAGGGCAACAGCACACAAACCGTCTGTAACACAGTGAATAGTATGTGCAGTTTACCATTTGGTATTATGTATGCCACACTGGTTTATAATTTCAGTCACTATAAATTATACCACTTCATTATATCAATGGATGCACAATTAAAATGTTATTTGTCACGTGTAATCTGTAGTTTGTAATACTAAAAACAGCCACACAAGGATCTCAGGTTATAAATTCTTGGAGACGAAAGAAAAGGAGAATTTTATGAAATGTTTGAGTCTTCCTGAATCCCTCCACTGCAATAGTGTCACAGATAATAAATCAGAAACTTATATTAGTTATTTCTTGAGAAATATGAAAGTGGTGTTTCAGTGTAAAGGCGTTTAGGTGTAGGTGGTTACTAAAGGGATCTGAATAGTTGTTTCTAGGCTGGTTTAGTTTGTTGATTGGTGTTATCAAGTGGATGTCATAAGTATATGTAATTTATTTGGTCTGCCAAGAGAAATATTAGGTATCATTAGAAGAAACTGTGCAATAAGTCTTTCGCGCTAAACTTTTGAGCACAAAACGAAAGGTCTAGGTGGATACCAGCGCATTGCTAAGCAGATTTATGTGAAACATTTTAAGAACATTGTAATAAAATAAGAATTATCTTTTTTAATTGTGTAACATCTTTCACTGCTTTTAACAGATTTTCAAACTTGCTTATGTCCAAATCAACATTTTAGAACTGTAGTTTACAAGTCCCACAGTCTTTTCAGCGACTGGGGTGGGCTTGATTTGTGCTGCAGACCTTCTCAAATCTGGGTTGCAGCTGTGAAATTGAGTCTTGATTGAGGCAACTACAGAAAACCCCATCTCACATAATTAGGATGTGGCTAAAGGAAGGAGTACTGCCAGAGCTCTGGCTGTAGGGTAGCAGTGGGTAGTCCTTTTCCACTCCAATCCAAAATGCAGCTAATGTATTGGGCTTAAACTGAAGCCTCATTAGAGGTGACATCAATGAACTGTTCCTCTTCTGCTGCGCTCAAGTCAGCAGCTGGTGCTGCACTGATAGGGTCTCGATCCAGTCATATTAGCACTGGGAAATACCTCTGGAGATGTTTTTTGAGAGCAGAGATATAAGTTGTACATGGGATTACTGCGTTTTGAACCTTGCTGACATTGATTAATGATTTCAAGTTTTCAAATAAGTCTACAGTCCCTCTTTCCATTATTCTTGTGAATGATTCAGTCTTGCGTTAGTCATCCTTGACTAGCCCTCCTCGTTTCCCAACCATTGCCTGAGGTCCATCTGTGCAGATCATCACACAGTCCTCCAATTTCAGATCAGCCTCTTTCAAGTATTTTGAACAGTTCATCTGCAGTGGCTCTTTTAGTTACAAATCCTCCCTCAATTCATCAGTCATCAGTGAATCTGACACATATTACCGATAAACCGTCTTTGTTACTGTCAGTTGCTTCATCAATCTGCAGAGCAAAATGATTGTCTTGTATCTTGTCATTAAGCTGTTCTTCTATATCTTCCTGTAGCCTCTCAATAGTGTTGTTTGACAGAGAAATAGCCTTTAGTTTACTGGCTGTTGCTTCATCAGAGTTGAAACCAATAGCTGAAGTATTTATTTCTAGAGAGCAGCTTCTTGCACTGAGCTGCTCTGTAGGCCACACTGTAGGAGGCGGGTTGAGCATTTGAAGGCACAGACGCTGCTTTAGTAAAGCGACTGTGTTGCACAGAACAGTTAAGTCTTAAAAATCAACAGGCTTGTCCTTGTGTTTATGATGTGAAGTCTCCAAGTGGCATCTCAACTTGTTTGGCTTCATACTGTCAGAAGCGAATATTTCGAGGCATAAAATACACAGTGGTCTCTCTTCATTACCCACCGTTGTACTAGTGTATGTGATATGTCATTTTTTCTCCTCTTTGTTTTAGTTCTGACGTTTGAAGTAGATTTATCATCTGCTTTATGATACCAGGCACCGGTGGACGCTCAGCAGGTACTGCGAGTCATCTTGAGGTTTTAAAATATGTCAAATTAATAATTTGTGTTCTGTAACTAATGTGGCAAGTAGCAGCATATTAAGCAGGACGGTCTGCTGACTGCATCCCTTAGACTTGCCATGTCCTGCACCCACCATTTTGGTAACCACTGCTTTAGGGTAAGGCTAAAGGGGATTTTATTATCCACCAAACTAAAATCATAAAATCTTACTTATCAGGAAAGTAAACGATTTGATTACCTTGTTAACTCTAAACATAAACAATATTATACTGGTGACTGCAAATAGGGCAATAACAAGCCACTGAAAATACATTTTTAGCATTTTTTTAAGTTTGAATATACATTCAAGCTTCATTGATGTGCAATTTACCTTTATGCGTAAGGGTTGGTGTATATATTGATACATTTATTTCCTTCGTATGTGTGAGAGGACTTTTAAATGAAGTGGTAGCCAATACAATAAACTGGCCGTTGTATACGCTAATGCTAAAAATATTTCCAAAAATGCACATTTACAGTTCTCTCATGAGCACTTTACTAAGGACAGGTTGTGTAGGGACCTTGGAGAGACACAAGGAGCACTCTTTAAAAGATAAACACACATACAATATTCAACACATATCAGCAAAATGGACACTGCCTGAAGAGAGCGGCGCCATACACAAACAGTATGCAGAGAGCCAACACAGAGAGAAGAAGAGGAGAGGACAGGCAAGGGGAAGAAGGGCATGCAGGTCATTTAAACGCCAAGGCTGAAGGCAGCAACATCATCATCTTTGCTTTATCACCATAGTGTCAATATCCGATTAACCAATCGTTCATGTCCAGAGAACGCGTAACCCTGTCTTCATATCCCATCTGATCTCTTCGCTAAGAGAAACCAGGTAAATAAAAAAGTCATTCTCTAATCTAAACACTCACATGTGAAGTCTACAACAATTGATTTAATTTGACAAGCCTGAATGTGTACGTGTTTAATGTAGGTAGGTGTAATTGTGCAAATGTTTCGTCTGCAGATTAAAACTAGCGAGTTTACTTGGCTCTTCCTGATTTTTCGTCCCCCTGCAACAATGCATACATACACACAAATCTTCTCAAATCTTCTGATGTCTCTGTTTTACTTTCCACTCCGAGTTCTTTGGAAGAAGAATAGGGAGGGAGCTACAAAACAGCAGTTTTACCAAAAAAATAAGATACAAATTACATAAATCTACTTGTGTGTAAAGGATGCAGAAATTTGAGGAAAGCCGCTCGTTAAAAAAATACAAAAAACAGAATAAAAGAAAGACAAACTAAAAAAGCAGATGTCTTCGAAAGCATCATGCAGCAGAAATGTGTCAAACTAGGCTTGGCAGTCTCAGTGAGCACTCTACCCACAAACCTTTGCTTCATGACACATCACATCAGCTTCTTTTAAACAACTCTGATGAGATGTTCATTAAAAGACAAACGATGGCAGCTTTTTGAACAGTATGAAAAGCACATTTACACTTTTCTATGCACATATAATATTTTCTATTTTCTATGTAATTTTCTGCCTAGGATAACTAAAACTCAACAAAACAATGAAAAGATAAGGCTGGAAATTTTGAATATAAAACAGTTTTTTGTTTTTTTTTTACTTTTAGCATTTTTTATACATGGGTTGGATTAAATAAGAACTGCATTCTGTGTCTACATGACGTACTGTACTAGATTACTAATCTGCATACTAGGAAATGGGATCTCCCAGCTGCAAAACCAAGTTAAATCCAACTTAAAGTGATTTGAAACATGGCACTTTTCCATTCACTGGTTACGAGTTACCTAAGTTGATCTGGTCTGGTCATTTTGGATCAGCAACAATCCACTTTAACCAGCAAGGTTGGTATACTAACCCAATACTAACCTAGTGACCATGTTACAAAACACAACTAGCACCTTATAATGGGTTTTCCAGCAGGGCTAGATTCATATTACTAATTTTTGTCAAAACAGCTGACTTTTACAATGCGCCACTGTTGACAAATGTCGTTTTTAATAAATAAAAATCTTTAATTCGCAGATTACTGGACGTTTTGTCATTTTTTTCTTTCCATGATTTGACTGCAGACTGCAAAGCCTATCAAAAATGTATCGCTACCATTTTTGATCGTTTGGGTATTAAAACATAAATAGAACAGAAATGAAAGTATTCTTTCAGCAGCATCCTTTTGAAAAAGTACAGCAAGTCAAGTGAAAAAAAAAACTAAGAGAAAAATAATAACAGTAGTAGTAATACTGGTAATAATAATAGTTTGCATCGGCGTGGGAAGCAGCTCAGCCTTCGTGTTTAAACGCGTTCTCACCTGGTATGACAGAAATAGTTTTGAGAGCTCGTAGAACCCTGAAGGTTCTCAGGGCTGACACATTCCCGAGGTCCACAAACTCTGTTACATATCTGCAACAAGGGAGGATCACACACAGAACAAACACCATGACACAACACACACACACAACACCACAACACGTACGACACACCACTACCACCAGCACCACCACTGAACTGGGAGGAAGACATCACGCAAAGCCTGTCTAACGGGAGAAGAGAGAGAGAAACGAGCGGAGGAGGAAGGAAGAGACAGGAGCGTGAAAAGAGAGACAGCGAGCGGCGCCCTCTGTTGGCCCTGATGGATGCTGGACTTACCTGGGATCACAGCAACAGTTTTCAAAGCCCTCAGCACCCTGAATGTGCGCAGAGCTGACACATTGCCTAGGTTTACAAACTCTGTAATATACCTGCAGAATGGATCGCAACATAGTTACCAGAGAGAGAGAGAGAGAGAGAGGGGAGTGAGATCATGGAAAGGAGGAGGTTGAAAAAGCAGTGAGGGAAGATGGTTCACAGGAAAAATTAAGAGTCGTAAAAAGTATATGCTCCAGCTTCCAAGTTACACAGTATTACTGTAATTACTAGATTTAAAGAAAAGAAAACAAAAACTTGTGGATAAATGTAACATTCAAATTATTCGCCACGCACACATGGATCCATGGCGTTATGAGCATCCGCTTAGAAACCATTTATTTCTCAAGACGAGGATGTGAACAGCTCCAATTACAATCTTAAGAGTTGCTATCTCGTAATTACAGTAATTCCAACATGATGTGATCCCAGCGTAAGGATTTAAACCTTGTGGCACTTATTCCTGTGTAATGCCTTGCCCCATAGACTTATAATAGCATTACTGTATACACCTTTGATTTCACAAACTGAAACTGAAATCATTTCTCACAAATTGCCATACAAAATTCATGATGTACATTTAAAACTTCTTACACACAAACACATTCCAAAGGGAAAGAGCTTGTTTCTTGTGCTTTAGTCATTATTTCACCACAATGTGAACATTTTACTTTTAGGGGCAAGGGTTGTCTTATGTAAGAAGAAAATGGCTACCCTCCAGAGAAATGCATGAATGCAGATAGGGGGAGAGAAAAGAGGTGATGGACAGATTAATTAAAGATTAGAAAGAAAGAGAGTTATGATTTATATGTACACACACATACACAGAAGTATAGGCACAAACATCCAACTCCCATCCACCATCTATGAGAGGCAGGACATATGGGCCTCTGTCTCTCGCACGTTCGCCCACACACACTCTTGTGCAAGCATGACATCAAGGCTCAAAAGTCATCCTATTACCTAAATTAAGGACATAGTGTTGATTTATCACTGAATTTTCTCAGATCTTTACTGTGCAAAACTATGAAAATGCTTAAAGAAATAATGCTTATCAGAATAAACAACGTTTAGGCTTTAAGTTGTCCTAAAATTGGAGAAGATTGACTTGAAGTGGGTGCAAATTAAAAAGCTCCAAAGTTGCAAAGCCCATTTCAAATAGCTGCAAAGAAGAGAAGGACAGAATACAGAAACATTTTTTTCCGAAAAATTCTCCTAAATAATGTCACTATATCAGTGCTTCCCAAAGGATTTGTGATACTTGTTGTCACATATTAATTGCATATTTATGATATGTGACAAGTTTGCGTTCAGACGAGTTTTACTCTATGAACTGTCACATACTGTAATACAACTGAACACAATACAATAAAGCTGCTTTCTGTTGTCATACTGTACATAAACACAACCCATTAATAAAATAAATAAAATCAATATATCTAACTTACACTAAAAATGCCAAATTTTGGCTCTTTCAGCACACTGCCTGCGTCTGAGTAACAAAATATGAGGATATTAACAGAAAAATTATGTACATATATTTAAGAGTCCAAACAATCAGTAAATGACAGATGCTTGGAAACGCTGTTTTGTAAATTATTTAATGACCAGTCCACTGCGGCACGGCCAACTGAAAGCGCTGTTTCTCTGCCGCTCACTGCACATAACACACCGAGAGACAACACTGTGCCGGGAAAGTCAGAGCTCACGCTCGCGGGGCAATACTGACCAATCCAGGTAAAGTCTATGTGTGGGAAGCACTGACTATATATATTCCTCCACTCCTTAGTTTGCATAAACTGAAGCTCCTCTATAGCCTAAAAGTCAATGCTGCACACAAGAGTTAAAAGCCTGTAAATACTGCATGCAAAACATATTTTGAATGCAACATTAAAAAATGTATCATTAATGTTTGAATGAAAATACTTACGCCATAGAGATGACCATGAAATCCAGCCAGTTCCAAGGGTCTCTGAGGAAAGTGAAGTCGTCTATACAGAAACCTCGAGCCACAATCTTTGTGAGTGACTCGAAAGTGTAGATTCCTGTAAAGGTGTATCTAACAGAGTTCAAAAAACAATGCATATACGTAAGTGTATGTTTGGAACGTCATTTTTAGTTGATACTTCTCATTATTAAAGGAAATGAATGGTTTCTTAATCATTTATATTTCTTTCACCCTCATCCACCATATTTTTTTTTTACTTTGCTTGTCACAGTGCATTATGGGATCAGCTACAGCTCAAAGGATGCATGTGACATTGCATTAGAATTGAATCTTAATGTCTTAGGAAGCAGCATAATTGAGATGATGTCCTAAAATGCTGCTCACTAAGTATTTTTAAGGGCTCCCATGAAACTCCATTAACCCCAGTTACCCCAAAATAAACCCAGCAATTCTTAGGACTGGCCAAATTTTCAAGAGGAGCTCACATTGTCCTTAGCATTTCCTCCCTCCTAGCCAGTCATTAACTTGTCACTCTACTAACATTATAAGCCCTGCTTTTCAGCACTCACAACAGATTGGTTGCCGGTTCAGAGTATAAATTCATGAACTTTGGCTTCTATGCCTTTTTGCTATGCTGCTGCTGTTTAAATCTCTAGAATAGAATAGAATAGAATAGAATAGAATAGAATAGAATAGAATACTTACTCTACTTGTTTGGACCATTCTGGAGGATTGCTGAATGTCATGAAGACACAATTTGTCAAAATTGTACACATGATGATCATGCTGAAAAGTGTAAGACGCAGTTAAGGAAAACCTGTGGTAATCTCATAAACATAAATCAATGTCTGTGTCACAGCACAGTGAGCTTTAGTTCAGAACTCTCTAATATTTAAGTTAAATTATGAACTATGATACAGATTATAAGGTGTAACTGGTCGTTTGTAATTTGTAAATTTGATAAAAACCTATAAATCTAACAAAGCATTGTCAGATTTCAGACAGGCAGATTAAGACAGATTAGAAAGCAGTTTAAACAAAATGAAACATTAATAACATGAACAATGTCTGGAGCATTAAAAAGGATATGAGTGTATCAAAATTTTAATTGCTATTTGCCTGAATAAGCTAAAAGGACTAATGATATATAACGAGGGCGTGGCACTGAAACGGAAGAGCGTTTTCCCTTTGTTAAGCACTATAAAGGTCTAAAGAGAAAAAGAGGAAAAAAAGAGAATAAAGAGATATTAGTTACATACATCAGGGTGCATGATGAGCTAGCACACACATTTACAAAATCGAGAAAAAGCAATAAATAATTCAAAGAATAACGTAACAAAAACTTTGACTTGAAATTAAATTAAATTAAATTTGAAAAACTTATATAGGTGTATTTTAATATTGTATATAGATATAGATTAAATTCACTCAGGTCAAAGGCCATTTGTAAATCAAGCCTATTAAAACCCATCTAAGGATATATCAAAGCAGATGATTCTAAGACAACTGCAGTGAGCTCTGGCAAAGATATGGACCTCTTACAGGAACTCAGACTGTAATACTAACGCTAATGCTAACCACTAACACTGCGATCCATCAGATGCAGAAGTGCTGACTCCAGATAGTGTGTGTGTGGGACAGGGAAAAGCGAGAGGGAGGGGGAGGGAAGGAAGGTGGGTCAAAAGCCCCGCAAAGCTGATTTGATCCTGCATAATGTAAGAAAAAAGACACAGAGAATCTTCATCCACATACTCATCATGAAAACCACATGAATCCAAGTTTACACACGTCACTTTATGTCAAAGCAGTAAAATTGTGCTTTTATATTTTTAATTATTTTCTCTTATCCCCAATTTCCTTATTTTTGTGATCCCTTTGGTCAATATTTTTCTCATCGCACAACAAGTTTTATTACTTTATTACTGTTAATAAAATGTTTGGTTTATTTTATTAGAACAGCCCTAAAAAATTCTTTCTAGTTCTAATAATTCTAATTAGTTCTAATATATTTCTTTTGTTTTAAGCATATTTAGAGTTTTACTGGAAAAAAAAACAAAAAACACTAAGCCAGTATTTCTTTAAATACACAAAATATTAATGTTGCATAAAACCCCACTCCGTATTTACTTACTTACACACACACACAACCAAGGAAACACCACAGAGACGAGCGGATGAGAATCTTCCTGAAATCTAATTAGATTAAAAATAGACAGCTGTCTGAAGGAGGACAAATTGAGCACCTCCGACTCAGAGTACCTCTATCTCTCTCTTTCTCCATTCCCTAGCACCCTTTTCACTGCATTTGTCTGTGTCTGTCTGTGCGTTTAATCATGTCAAATACTAAAACATGCTTAACAAACTCATAAATTAAAAGACAGCGTATGTCAGACAGAAAGCGCTGTGTCTTCTGTTTAAAGACAGCTGTCATTTTGAGGCACAGAATCCCAAAGACTGTCACACTAGCAAAAGCTGTGAACCGCCCAGAAGGCTCCATGTGTTACTGAATACTGAGCACTGGTTTCCCCAGAGTCTCTCTCACACACACATACACACACACTGCGACAGACTGTGGGCTTCCTCCGCTGGCGGGAGCTCCCACTCTCACAATGCTGCACTCTTTGCTGAGGACATAGCTGCAGCTTGCAGGATCTCGGCCTTCTTATCTTCACTGAACCCTCATATTAATGAGCATCATGTTTATCACGATGCTAAAATGTGTGTTAAAAGCACACAGTTTTTATATTCAGTGTCTAACAATCACTCATCAGGCCGCATAACCACAACAAATAACCAACGAACAAGTATAGTTTCAACTGCTACTCTGACTCGTGTCTATAAAAGATAAGCGATTTTGCAAATGAGCAAAACTAAAACGTGCTGCAAAAGCATGGAGCTTAATGGTCATGTGCCTTTTGTCAACACCTGCACACACACAATGCAGCCTACTGGTCTTTCCTTCCGATGGCATAAGTGATATGCTGCAAAGCTACTGAAAATTTCATCATCTACAGAGAAAGACAGCCAGAGAGACAAAGATGAGACGGATAAGGAGAACGTGAGTTAAATGATGAGAGCACCGAAATGCTTTCTGTTTGACAGAGGGACG
>JAUMHR010000050.1:13077220-13087563 GCA_032361145.1 Enteromius fasciolatus
GGGGAGGAAGATGAGGGAGGGAGGGTAAAGTGTGTGTGTATGGGGGGGGGGTTCAATAGTGGAAAAACTGGATATAGCATCACTGTTGCACTTAACTCCAAGTACATCCGATCTACTCGACGTCACCGAATGCACTTACCGTAAGGCCTCAAATGACCAACACCCCATCCAACCGCTAACCAACACTTCTCAGTCTTTATTTACAACTTTCAAAACGCACTAGATACAGCTATCTTTTAAAGAGTGAGTAAGTGTTGTAATGGAATAACTGAAAATATTTTCAGTATTGCTAAATAAAGCAAAAAGAGTATGGTGTGGTACTGTATATACAAAATATGGCGCATATATATATATATACTGTGTGTATATATATATATATATATATATATATATGCATAATCACTGATATAACTTAATAAATAAAATGATAAAAGAATAATATAGATAAAACAAGGTATAAACTAAGTAGTTTACTCATAACAATAAACCATTCTTTAATATATCTACTAATCAATAAAATAAATAATAAAATTAAAAAACAGATACAATCTATGGTATAAACAAAATATAACTACTATGTACTTATATTTCAATGAATCATTTGGTACAATGTATGTATTGTGTACGTGCTTGTTTTACATTGTACTTATATATAAAACCTCTGCATATAATTACATCTGTAATTAACTTCTGTAATTACATTCATAATTACACTGTTGACCCATCCTTTACACCTTAACCCAGCCTTAAACCTACCCACACCACTAAACCTGCCCCTAACCTTATCCGTATCCCACCTCAATAACAATAGAAGTGTTTTGCAATACATTATGACCATAACTAGAACATTGTACTTATTTTTTGATGCAAGTACATAGTAAAGGCCACCTAATATAAACTGTGACCTAATAATGTACTGTAAATATGAAATATAGTACAAGCTAAATATAATCACTGATAAAATAAACAATTTATTAACTTTAATTAATTGCTTTAATTCTATCATTAAAACGAAATAAAAATGGAAAAACATAAAATTAATAGAATAGATTTATAACTTGGAGAACAAATTTGTGAATCAAATTATAGTGACTCAAGACACAAGAAACTATCTATTCTTTTATTTATTACTTCATAAACTAAAACTAAATAATGACGATGAATCAATAAATATTAATGGTTAATAAATCATCCATTAATTTACATACTAGTCAATCCATAAAACATATCAAACATGGTATGAACCAAACATACTCACTGATCAGTCACTAATCATCCATTTAGTAAATCTACAGACCTGAACTTGTTTTTCAAACATCTGTCTCCAGATGTCAAGCCCTCACATAGAGCTGGTGCTGTGACCTCCCTCAGAAAACTGCATCTCATGTCTCTCGATCACATACAAACAAACACATGTGACTACAAAGCTTCCTGACATTCTGACTGGCTCTTTCACCAAAGGGACCAGTAGAACTGCATCTCCTTGCATTCCTTTTCTCTTTTTATTCAATTTAACCCTTCCCTACATTGCATGACTGTACCACAGCTGCTGCAGTTAAAACAAAAACATACCACTGCCAAGAAGGAGAGGAGGAGGGAGGGTCGAAAAGGGGATGTAATATGTTGGATGGGACATGCTGGCAGCAATGCACGTTATTTCTGGTAATGCGAGGTAGATATGGTGATGCATGCACCAGATAATAAAAACTCAGACAAGACCAATTTTCTGTTTCCTCTACACTAATTTTCTATCAAAAATATCTCCTCAACTCCCACTGTATAACACATGCTACACTGTGCTCAGTTATGTAACACATACCTCTAGTGTACCAACAAGGTTGTGCTGGTATGGGTGCACTGCTCCTTTACCCATATATACTGTATATAAAGTGTTCAAACTAGCTGGGCTATATGTGACCCTGGACAACAAAACCAGTTGTAAGTGTTAATTTTCTACATGATCTGAAAGTTGAATAAATTAGCTTCCCATAGATGTATTTGGATGGATAGGGCAATATTTGACCGAGATCTGGAAAATCTGGAATCTGAGGGTACAGAAAAATCGAAATGCTGAGAAAACCACCTTTAAAGCTGTCCAAATGAAGATCTTATCAATGCATATTACTAATCAAAAATTCAGTTTTAACTTATTTTCGGTAAGAAATTGAATAAATACCTTCATGGAACATAATCTTTACTTATTATCCTAAGGATTTTTGGCAAAAAAGAAAAATCAATCATTTTGACCCATACAATGTATTTTTGGCTATTGCTACAAATATATCCCAGCGACTGAAATCGAGCTAAAATCCTGCAACATCGCATAGAGCACCTTTAAGACTGCTTTTGCCATCCAGGGTCATATATATGAAATATAGAAATATTAACAGGGAAAAAAAAACAGGGAATGCACCGCATTTCAAATTTAGTTTGAATTTGATATTTTTCTTTAAAATAGCTATGTTTCTTCTTCTTAATTTTTTCAGTTATGTTTATTAGGGTTGTATGTTACATGTAATGCTGTTATTACTTTCTTTCCTCTGCTGAACAAAAAATAATATATTGTGAAGAATATGGATAACTAAACAATGCCCCCCCCCCCCCCTCCTCCTATGGAACCAACTACTCTCATTCCTAAAAATACCTTCTTTAATTTACAACAGAAGAAATAATCTCATACAGGTTTGGAACAACTTGTTTGTGAAAAAGGACACTTTCACTTTCAGGTGAACAGTAGCTCTAACTACATGCATTTAAACTCAAAATACAAATGAGAAAATCCTATTCCGAAATGTTAGAAATATTAACTTTAACAAATCAATATTAAATTTTTTCAGCACACTCATTTGTTACGTTATTGTCTAATCCATTCATCCATCCAAACATATGTATAAGTTTGCAAGTTTGATTCACCAACTTCTATCCTCCCTGCACTTTCCAAACCTTTCCAGCACTCTCTCTTTCCTCCAGTTTTCCCAAAAGCTGGAGAGCGGAGCATTCAGAATACTCCTTAATTCATCATATTGTAGAAAAACCTATCAGGGATGATATGGGCTCAAAGCTCACTCACTTTCTTGTTCATATAGAAGGGGTCCAAGTCTTCCAGGGGCACAGCCACCATTTTAGAAGGGACGTCCCCATAAATAAATGGCAGACTCTTCCCCGCTTCCAAGTCAGTGTTGGGCTTCGGTTTGTTGTCATCATCGTCATCACGGTGACTGCTGTCAGATCTGGGCTTAACAGGCTTTTTCTTCTTCTCCTCAGCGATACGCTTCTCGATGTTTTCCAAAGTCTCTGGGGTGAACCTCTTGAAGCTATCGGGGCCTGGAGGTGCGAGCAGCTGCGCAGCCATATTGTCATCCTGCAGCAGAGTCCTCTTTATTTAGAAGCCATTCAGGACAGCCAGCTCTAGGAAAAGGAGGGGAGAGGGAGTTACCCAGACAGATGCAGAAAGGGAACAATAAGTAAAGAAAAAGAACTGAAATTAAATTTCAAAAGACGATAAACAAAGCGAATAATTATACACAAACAAAACAAACATAAACATTGCTACTTTTCAAGCATATTTGCGCGAGTGTGTGTGTTTGCAAACTATCCATTGATTTCAGTGGCCTCTGTTATTGGTCATCCTCTTTTGTTGCTCTCCCTCTTGCTCTTTTTCTCACTCTTACACTCACACACAAACACACACATTCATTACGTCCATTAAGAAGTAGATGACCAAGCAGAATAATACCAAATGCGCTGCAGCACTGGAGGCTGAACCTGTGTGTGTGTGTGTGCATGAGAGAGAGAGAGAGACAGAGAGAATGTACATTAGAGGGTAAGGTCATAACTGCATTACTGCCCTTCTCAACCTTCTGTGATGACCTGGATTATCTAACTAATATTCCAGTCCATGATGTCATCAAGCCCATTCCAAAAAACATCACATTAAACATTCAATCAATTGAGACATATTCAATCTGTCTCTTCCGGATTTATTATGTAATGTCATTGTTCAGATTTAAATCACTACATTTAATTAAGTGTTTGAGGATCACAAATCACAAACTCTCCACTTTATTCATTTCATACTAAGGTTGTGCTATACGTTAAACACACTATGCTGATTAAACACTTTTTCTTCTCAGACAAGATAAAATGGGGGATCATGTACAAGAGTTCACCTCCTCGTGCAAATGTTCAGTCGCTCGCCAACTGATTTCTGAACCTAAATAATACTGCAAAAACAACACACTATGTGTTCGTCAATATACACTGTACATTTTAAAATAACTGTTTTCAATTTTAATTCACTTTAAAAAAGTTATTTATTCCTGTGATATCAAAGCTGAATTTTCAGCAGCCATTATTCCAGTCTTTAGTGTCACATTATTCTTGAGAAATCATCAACGAATGCATTTTTGTTAAATACATACTCTTTTTTTTATTTCTTTAGAAAATTATATTGTGTTTGTATAAATGTATGTATATATAATATCATATATAACTACTTTGGTCTTACACATCTGCAAGAGATACAAAACAGTGTTGCCCAAAAGATACTTTTCTCCAAAAAAGCAGCATTAGTCACTGTTGCACTCGTGACATTTTGCAGAATTTACACACTACACTTGATGTACAACCAGTTAACAAATTAACTTCCCCTTTAGAGTTTTGTCAATGAAAAACAATCCTTTTCGAAGAGATTTATCACAAATACACAGGAAAAACTCTAAATGCCATTAGTACTACTTAGTCAACCTCTCCTGTGTTCCAGGTGTGTGTCGCAGAGTCAGTCCCAGCCTAGTCCCTCAGGCTCCACTAAACTGGGCTATTCCTTTTCCAGAATGTCCCTTTACAAGCATTTTGCATTGCAGGGCTGACTTGCATTTATGGTCCAGTGATCAATGTAAAATGTGTCCTTTTCTAGTACTAAACTAATCAAGCAAAAACAAGAAAAGCATATTGAGCACATAATCACTTCATATAAGCGCACATAACAACTGAAGACATGATGCCCTCTTCTACTGATTACTGAAGCTGCATGTCTTAGCTCATGTAAATGCTGTATGATGTGTCATAGAGACATCAAATTCATTCACTTCCACTTTAAAAAATATTAAACCTAACATTCTCTTTCATTTGTCTTTTTGCAGGATTGTTTTATATGATGTCCAATGCTGAATCCCTGTTCTCCATATCCTTAATGACACAGTTTGTTAATTATTTATACACCAAAAACAGATTCAGTTAAGTCAGCACTGGCCAAATCAATAGTGAAGTGCCCACGGTCACGTGACATTGCTCTTTATGATGGGCGCCTTTATCACCGTTAAAAAAAAAAGGCTTCCTGATTGACAGCAGACCTATGGCAAGTCATTTTAACATTTATTCCTTTAAACTTGCATTTTTAACTTGCATTTTTTTAAATTACTATTGAATTACTGTATAGTTTACATTCCATTAGTGATGAGTACGTAGAAAGCAAGTATTCACTATGTTTTCCAATCACTGCTGGTACTTGATCCAGTTTTAATAACTATTCATTGGGTAGTACATGTTCTCAAAAAGATGGGTGACTTTATCACCATTAAAACCCATTGAAAAAGTACATTTATTATAAAGGGAACTGTTAACATTTATGAATGTACTCTAGCATTATTTAACTATTATCTATTTTAAAGGACTTATTAGGCAATTATTAAGTAATTAAATAATTGGATTAAGCAATCCAATTGTGACCAGCATTCATATTTTTCATTATTAAGTATTCATTACGTTAAAAAATGTCTTTGAAACAATTCTCACACTAAACTGCAGCTAACTTCTACAAATAATTACTTAGAAAAGGCAAGTAGCATTTTTTTAAACAAAGTTTTATGTAAAAAGCGGAAATAGTCTTGTCTTGTAAAATATACTCAATTATGTTTATTTAAAACTTTTCATTAGACACTAGTTGTTTATTACAATAGTGACAATTTGCATATTGCTTTTCTCACTAGCACTTATTCAGAATATAGTAGCAGTTGCATTTATTATTTCAATCATTGCTGGTATATGATCCATTTTCACTATTCGGTAGCAGAATGTATTATCTGTACATTCATTAAAGTAGTAGAACTTATTAAGTTAGCCAACTAGAAACAAAAGTCTGACTACTTATATAATGTAGAGTCAATAGCAAATTTGAAAAAAGAAACTAGTCACTACTGGATCACATGTAAAAAAAAAAATAGCATTAGTATTTAATTTTAATGACTGTTTGTTAAACCAGCTTGCCATAGACTCATTAGTAAAGCAACAAAGTAACTCTTTTTTTAATGGACCATGTAGACAAAAGAAATACAAACTAAACACTATGACATGCGTTTTAAGTTACGCTTGCTGTGTCCAACCTCCAAGTCTCCTTCCTGGGATACTGTAGAGACGCCTCGGCTCAAGGTGATACATCAGATAGACAGGCCCTGACAATATATACACACAATGACCTTAACAAAACTACTGCATTTTCTTTCTTACAGACTACAGTGTTTTGACAACGTTGGTTATAAACATATACGCCGTTTAATGGTACGTCCTCCACTTTTCGATTGCCCCAAGTTACACACCTACACGTCAAATCCAAAATAACCGATGCCATCCGACAGGTTAGGCTACTTACGTGTCTTCAAGCAAAGTCATTGCGTGCTCTCATCTCTGGTAAACCGTGCGTTCCCGTACCATCGCAAAGATATTCCTTATCAAGCAAGCAGAAATGTCGTATGTTTTTAAGAAGCCGAGAGTTGTGCGCCGTCTTCTAGATGCCGTCGAATGAGTCTTAGTGGCGCTGTCCGTTCAGCACCGCTCAGCGCGAGCTCACGCTTGTCCTCTAGGCTCCCAGATGCTGCCGCGAGCCACGATGAAACATGACTTTTCCGTATTTGATGCCTTTAACGAAACGATATGGAAAGCGAACGCTCGGCCTCTGGCACTGTACATCGAAGGGAGGGGATCTGCACAGCTGTCACGAGGACGTACCTCGCCGGCCTATCCCGTGCGGAGAATAAAGGCCGTGAAATCTGACTATAACTCTCCGTTTTTAAATTTCAACACGCATAAACACACAAACATGTCCTTTTTTACTACATTGAGCTATCTCGCCTCCTGCCTTCGTAATACTTGTTTGGTAACGCCAACACTGACATACATCCCGTTCAGGAAACGGTCCTCATCAATTGAAAGCAAATATAATTCATAAAGCATGAACATACTTAAACAGGTTCACACTTCCGCCCAGTGCACGTATTATGCAATTTCTCCTCCTAACAAGGTTTGCGCATTTGAAGGCGCGACATGTTATGAGATTTGCAGATCAGTATGTGCAAGTTTGTTCGCGGTAATTATGGCATCTGTACGTACACGCGTGGGCCCCACGCTCTCGACTGAAATACTGCAGTGGAGCTGAGGGGAGCTCGCGCGAAGGCACGAGCCAGCGAATCAATCTGTGAAACATCTACATCCGAACGCCACTGACGACTCAGACAGTCGTGCATACTATGTTTTATTACATGTCTCGATGTCTATCCCGCTAGGTTTCAACAGCGTTCGCATCTGAACACTTCAAGAACATTTGGGACTCTGTCCGCTCCGGCACCACACCCGTGCAGTCAGACCGTCCTCTCTGTGATTTAACCCGCAACCGCGCATACGGTCGGGCGCATCATGCCGCTAACGCCTCAGGCATGAGAAAATGAGAAACGAGGGTGGTAGTCCCCGTTTTCAACGGCAAAAACGGCAACGCGCCGCTTCTAGGGAGTCCAGCCCAAAGAAGTATGGCGAGGGTGACTCGAAGGGAGGGGGAATGCAGGCGCAGGGGGACTAAAAACTGCCACATTAGTGATTTTGACATGTTACGTTGCAAAACACTGTCACAAATGCCTTCTGAAAGCTGAATACTGCATCTTGCGTCAGTCTGTCCGCGCAATATTCCCATGCAATAAAGTTTGCGGCGGTCGTACTTGCCTGTCCCATGGTATGCGTATCTTCTACATTTCGACACACACACTAATGTTATGTTTCCAGCGCCAGGCCAACACCCTCATTTACCTCAGTCAGACTTTTCCCCCTTCCATAGCCTCTGTTTGATAAGTACTATAGCTGTTAGTAGTGTCTGGCGTGTTAATTGGCGTTTCCCTGCAGCAAGCCTCTCCACATCTGTGAGCAGAAAAGATGCTGAGAGCGAGAGACCGCTCTGCGGCAGATGAGTCCAGGTATGAGACACCCTAAGAACAGGCTATAAACACCTGAAAAAAACACCACACTCGCGCTGTGGACTAGAGAAAGTCTACTTACTTTATCCGCATTAAAAGCGATCCATGTAGATCTTGCGTGCCTAAGGATGTTTAAAAGACCCAGGAGAAACTGCGGATGTCGCCATATTGTTGCCGCTATCTTCCTTCCCAGTGCGTACGGCTAGCCTGCATAATTGATGACTCTCAGCAAATTGTTAGGGAGCGTCTGCAAGTACCCTACTTCCGACTTCCGTACTGACCGACAGAACGCTGCAACGTAAGCGAAACAGCGCTAAAAGGGAATATCAATCACAATGATCTAAGTCTAATTATATTTACCACTTCTAATCTAGTCTAATCTTTTAATTTCTGTTCCAACAAATGTTAAGCTGTCTTAAATTAAAATTGGATCAGGACTTCTTAAAAAATAATAATCAGAAATTTGCATTCTGTATTGTTCATTTGTGTGTTCTGAATGACTTTTTTATGTTTAAATATATATTTGTATTATATATTGTACATATAGGAAGTTTATTTGGAGCACACAACGAGCAATATATAATACAATTTTCTGTCATTTATGGTTTCATCATATGGCATTGGCTTTCAAATAAAATTTCTGGGTTGGGAAAAATAAGGATATAATTCTGCTATGCACACACTTGTTCCTGCAAAAACGTGAGTTTATGTATGCTTTAAAATATCTGTGAAGACAATTGCTAACCCCAAAATGAACATTTGGTGAAAATGTAGCCCATCCAATAAGATGCATTTGTTACTTTATCAGAACAGGTTTGGAAGTTATGCATTGTCTCACTTAACCAGTCACTCCACCAACAGATCTTCTGAACTGGTGACATCAAAAGGATAGTTCGAACATCTGATAAAAAAACAATCCACAAGTAACTGACATGACTTTAGTCTGTCAGTTAACATCTGGTGAAGCAAAAAGCTGCGGTTTTATGTAAGCCACTGCTTTGAAGTCTCTACATTCTGAGGACAAACGCAGAAACGTATGGCCACAAATTTTAAGTGCAGTGGTCAATGCAAGACTATACTGTGGCAATGTTTGAATTTATGGGGGTTGATTCAAGCAGTGTGGTTGAGGAGCAAGTACTACATGGTCAAAGGTTGCAGGCCATAGTTAATCTTTCTCTAATCCTGTTAGGAAGAGAAAGGAAACAACAGCTTTAGACTACCTCCAACTCCCCCTTCTGGGCCACCTGAGCATCTTTTCTAGTCCTCACTGATAAGCCTCAAGTGGATGAAGCCTTGCTGTGCAATGCACCACCAGCCATGTCTGTGTTTGGTCACTGTCTTTGGTGCTGAAGCCCCACTTTGTGTGTGAGCCAAATGGGACACAGAGACATCTTCATGTGACACTGGCTGCAAAGCAGATGAATAACATCTACTACATTTTTTTGTGTTTACAGTATATATATATTTTGTTTGTTTTTATTTTTTATTTTTTTTGCGACTGTTATCTGCAAGTATTACAAGATCTTACAGCGACTAGTGACTAAAGATATTACTGTAAGCCTAATCTCAAGTAAGAAAGTCCTAAATCCTAATCTCAGTCACCACAGAGGATCATGTGATATAAATACATGTTTAACAACATACCAATTGTTTAGCAAATGACATGTCCTTTTGAGAAAACTTTAAATAGACTAAAACCTTTAGATAAATGGACCTTTTCCGAGTTTCTCACCAGTGAAAGTCATCATAGTTGTGTAAACTTTATACTAGTGAATGTAAGTACCACTATATATAGCCTATGTAAATTAGTTCTTAATTAATTTAGCTTTTGGAGTTTAATTAATTTTATTAATTAAATTATTTAATTAATTTAATTAATACATGAATATTAATTATTGCTTTAAAGAATTTTATCTTCGATTAGGAAAACAAAAGCAAAATTTCACATACATAAAAAAAATAAGCATTTATTAGATATAGGCCAAAGTCTTTGAACGACTGTACATGCTTTTAAACATTTTCTCGAAACTACTATTAACCCGTTTAATCCCAAATTTTTCCCAGACATGAAAATATCCAAATGATGCTTCATTAGCAACCCTTTGAAAT
>JAUMHR010000050.1:13155653-13184665 GCA_032361145.1 Enteromius fasciolatus
AATAAATCTGTTGAAATATCTGTTGAAAACATTTTGCATGGAGGTTTTCTTATGATTTCTGTTTATATTTATGCTTGAAAATAATATATTCCCAGTTAGTTCTCCTAAATTCCCATTAATTTCCATAATTCCCATTATTTATTAATATGGAATATTTCCAAAATTCCCAAGCTTAACTTACCATGGAAATTTACCGGAAACTTTCCGCCCCTTTGCAACCCTAGTTCCAGTTAATCATGACCCACAATAACTACATTATATTTGGCATTCCATGACCATACTGGGCATTTAATATTTGTGAGAGACACTTTTAGGCATCATATTTTCAAATTAAACTGTCCTTATTTGGCAACTGACAATTTCAGTACTACCAAATAAAATGGCTTCAATCGGGTCATTGCGTCAAATCACTTCCAATATCATAGGTCCATTATGACATTGCATTTAATTAGTGAATGAGAATTCTCTCAAGCAAGAGTAAATGAGCTCAGCTTTACTGCGCAGATGATTATGAATTTCTATTCATCACTTAGTTACGTAATATGGGGGAGCAGGTGTTAGCACGTTTGGGCGTACTGTGGGCGTTACCTTGAAAAGCAAAATTCCAGCTGCTTCTTCAGTGACTCCTTCAGACTCTCTTCAGTCAACGGAAGCTGCTCTTCGACCGTCTCACCCTCCACTGAGCAACACAAAACACAAACACACCCCCAATGACAATCAGCCAGTAAGCAGCACT
Organism: Enteromius fasciolatus; assembly: GCA_032361145.1. Lineage (NCBI taxonomy): Eukaryota > Metazoa > Chordata > Actinopteri > Cypriniformes > Cyprinidae > Enteromius > Enteromius fasciolatus. Next base: position 13,156,390 of record JAUMHR010000050.1, read on the forward strand.
GGAATGAAGTGGAACTGAAGTATGACAGTGGGTGTATGTGACAGACCTGGCTCATAGAGAGGGTAAGCCAGTTCTGCAGACTCCATGCCATTCATCAAGCTGTTCTCCATAGGAGGGGCTGACTCAGAGTCACCAAAGCCAACACCATACTCCTTGAAACCTACAAAGGAGAAACAACAGTAGTAAAGGAGTCTGGAAGCTTACGGATAACTTATTGTCCAAGAACGGCGATAGGCCATTTAACCCTCAGATCTCATAATCTCACGGTCATTAGGGCAGACACACCCCACTGAGAGAATGAGGAAGAAACTTAGCTTTAGAATTAGAGAGAAAAAAGAAAAAGAAAACAACAGAAGAGAGTGAAATTAAAGAACAAAAGATCTCTACAGTGAGAATGGTTCTGGGTCCTTCCAAGCGCGATACTGATCATCACTGGGTTAACAAACTTTAACATCACATTTCAAAGCCATCATAGCTGCCAACAACACATGCAATGAACCGGTGTGTAGAAAGTCCAAGTTCTCAACATAATTTAATTATACACTTAATAACAAGAACATTTAATTATAGCACTAAACAAATGGCAATCAATATACATACCTTCTGACTCCTCATTGGAGACAGTATCTGCTTGTGGCCAATGGCACGTCTCTGTGGCTGCCTCGGGAGCCTGGGTGGTTGGAGCAGATACTTCCTGCCACACTTTAGCATTGGGATTCAGACCGGCCCCCTTGGTGGTCACCTTGAAAACAAGGTTAAACAAATTCTGGGTTAATAAAGTAAAAAAAATAATTTTATTTTATTGCGATGTGTACATTACAGTAGAATAAAACCTGCCAACATTTAACTGTAGCTTACTTTAAACTGAATTAGAAGTAAAACATTGCTGCTACGTTATCATTCATTGCAAATACAACCATCTATTGTAGCACAGTTTTATGAAAGTTTAGGTTTAGTGAGTTTTATGTTTAGCCTAATACACCATTATGCAATTAGGCATAAAGGCGTATTAGGCAAACAGTTATCCACCCTGTTTTTCACAGTATGTTGTGACGGTAACCACAAAAAATTGGCTGTCTATATAGACACACACAAGCAGCATCTACTTCTCAAAGTTTGTTAGTCACAGCTGTTGAACAATCATTGATAACAGACAAAACTGCAAACACTTTAGTAAGCTCTTCACACGTATCTGACTTGAATTTCTCAATTCACAGCATGTTAAATGATTACAAAATAACATTCCTCTCAATAACTTGCATAACAGACATTTTCATTTGCACAAAAAAAGTTGTGGCCTACAAAGGTCAATAGGTTTCTTTATTCGTAACAATGGAGCTCACTCAGAAATGCATAGATAAAATATAGTGCATGCTTTGACAGACAAACATGCACTCAAATTATATTAAAAAAAATACTCTATTAGAGTCACTTGGTGGGTCTCTCAAGGGTTAACAGACACGACGCTATCAAAGTTTCACATGACACGCTGAGGCACACCTTTACAACACCTTTCCCACTTGCTGTAATGTAAAAGTCGAATTAATTCGAATGAAATAAAACCGAACTTAACTTACATCTGCTGTGTCAATAAATGAAGCGTTGCACTATAGCCACAACCTTGGCGAAGGACGTCTGAAGAGCACGGTGAAAGAACAAACACAACAGGACTGGCATGGGCACTAACTATTAACACGAGTTTACAAATCAAAACTGCGCACAACTTCCCTATCCTTAATACTACTGTGCTCGATCAGGAATGAACCTCATTAGCAGGATGTATTGCTTACCCGACGCGACACTCCATGCACACAGGCAGGAGGTTTTAAATAGTCGGCCTTTCACCCATTTAATCTGATTAGCCACTCTGATAAACCAGGGCGAGAGTTTACAGCAAAGAGCTACAAAACTGCATCTGAAACGCAGCCTGGTCAACCTGACTAGCGCTTTATTGGATTTGGACGGGTTAAAGTTATTTTTGAACTAAAGGTTCAATTAAAAAGTGAAGGCGATTCGCGGATACATTCAGTAGTTGATGTGTTGTTTGGTTTAGTTATGACCCGCACTGATAAAAGTTACGTTACGTATTTTGCGCAAATAAAAGACGCTGGCTAAATAGCTAGCATTTGTTGCGCGCACGTGGATTTTCGCTGTCGACGGTCAGTTCGCCTTTGCATAAACAAAGTCTTACATAGCAGTGTAACTAACCGTACATATCGCTAACTACTAATTTTGAAATAAATAAGACAATAAGAACTATTATGATGGCACTACAAAACTACAACTAATTCTTCACTTGGCATGCGCCGTCGAGCTGAACCCATGCCGCAGCTGTGAAGAACCTTCGCGGTAAGCAAAATGACCTCATTTACTCACCTCCACAAACAGTAGCATGGTCTTCTCTCCGACAACGTTATCACTCGCTAGATATCCAATATGTGAATTAACCTAGCTCACAATAACGCGGCACCGGATTCCACTTCTTTCCGTTTCAAGCAAAAGTGCAAGTTCACTGCCAAAGAGTTTCGCGGCCACTCATCATCTGCATCAATCCCCTTTGCTGTGCGTAAGCATCTACACGGCGCTTAGCAAGTCTGATTGGCCGTGCGCTAGTCTTTCCTTTGCCTCTTTTGTGATCACATGCAGCAGCACGCTTTGAATATTTCCCGCCCACCGTTATGCGATTGGTGCGCGCTGGAATACGTCATAACGAATCTTCGCATGATTGGAGCGGGCTTACGTCTGTCAAACTTCTGTTTAAGTTACCGGAACTGTAACCTCTGCCATCGAGATCACCGTCGAGCACGTGGCGACAGCTGAAAGAAATGCCATACAGGCCTGACAAAAAATATGAATGAAGCTAAAATGATAAATTTCCAAATCACGTTACAATATCTTTGTTTTAGAAAGCGCAGAATACCACTATAGGAAGGCCTAATTCAGATAATGGACAATCTGCATAGGGTGGTTGATCTCAATGCAATAATTCGATGTTGAAAACTCTGCAGACCAAAAACGAGCCTTGATTAAAGCTGAATAACTGTTCTGGGGCTCACTAAAGGAAAACTTATTAAGTAACTTTTAAAACTGAAAAAAAGGGCATTAATACATTTCTTCTATTAATGTAGCTCCTCAGAAACTTCCCAAAAACAATAGAATAAGGTGGTCTACTTTTAATAGTATGATTTGTATACCTGCAAAAGTTATGTAAACTAATACAACTGTAAAACATAATGGGTATTTTTTATGATGAATATACATTTTTATAGTTTTGCTGAGCTTTTAAATATTTTACAGTGTACTACTCATTTTAAGTACAAGTTGCTTTTTAAAATCCTTAATCCGTATCATGAACAACTATCCCTTTACTACCAGAGAATGGTATTAATGTCATTATAAATATAAAGTGTGACGTGAGAAAGAGTGTACTAACTTTAGTTAATAATTCACTCTCTTTCCTAGCAACTACTTAGCAACCACCTAGCAGTGCCCTAAAAACATGCAGAACACTTTATCAGCTAAGACGGTTTCGTCGAGCGCACGCGCCTGGACCTAAGTTAACTTCCGGTCTGTATTTGTTTATCGGTCTGGTTTTTGCCGCCGGCTACAACCACGTAATGCACGTTTAAAAACTGAGGCATGAGTGCTTTTATATCATTGTATTTCTGAAGGACGAAATTTCATATCTCCATTCAGACTTGCATATTCAGTCTCAAAACAATCTTTAAAAACCTCCTTCAATTCAAAGTTTGTTTTTGCTCTGTATAATTAATAGTAATTTCTCCAGGCTGACATTCACGTTTAATGCTGCCATGGTGGTAAGTGAGAGTTCAGATGACTGAATGCCATAATTAACAAAGTGGGGCACAGAGAGAGTGTGAGAAAGAAAGAACATAAATCATGATCAACTGGAAAAATCATGGGGCCTTTAAATATTGTTGTGGACAGCGGGGGGCCTTTGAGTCAAAATGCTTTCAAAGGATGATTCTCACAGGTTATACCGATGTCTGCATAACTCTGAAAGATGAAGAGACGCCTGCAGAACAGACTTGGCGCATCTAGAACACAAACTGAAAAGAAAACCTCAATCCGTTTCATTTTGTTGCAAGTCCACATCTGACAAAAGTATCCTTTTAATATTATATTTAATATCCCAATGGTGTATTTTATAGATAAAATTAAGGGTTTTTAAATGTTAAAGCTGATTTTCCTCACCATGTTTAAACATTAATTCCAATGACCAAGCCACTTAAACCTCTTTAATACTCAAAAAATGACCACTGCCGTCCTTCACACAGGCATGACACAAGAATCTAAGCAACTCTTTCAAAACAGCATGTGACTGATTAATGTATAATATACCTGTAATCAAATGTGTGTCACAGCTAGAAATTAAACCATGTTCGAATGTAAGAACACGTCATACTGCTTGATTTGTAGACTAGAACATCATCAGTAGCATTGCTTTATATGAGAACAATTTAATACATTTCATTTATAATGAGGTTTTAATCATTTTAAAATGTTATTTTTAATCAATATAGATTTTTAAATGGAACTGTTTTTCTTTAACAAATATACCAAGTAATATTATTCAAGCAACTAGAAACAAATAGCTTGCATGGTTAAAAAGAAGTTAATTATAACCTAAAGCAAGCTGTCATTTGGTCGTAATGTAGTTTAATTTATTTCCAAATCACATTAGCCAGTAGTAATAGAAAAGTTGTCAACATTAACCTGTGTCACCCGTCCTAAAGTCATGCAATCATAATAAATTACAGCAGAGCTCCGCTGACCAGGATATGAACACGTGCTATGTAATTTATGCGCAGACGAAGCCTTGGAGCCAATATATTTAGTTTATGTTGCCTAGTAATGTCCTCTTACCGATGTCCGACTTGAAAAGCCGACTAGCCAGACCCAACTAGCTTAATATTCAACCAGCAATTTCAGTGGATCGATACTTCATTCAGAAACGACCTGACAATCTGGACAGCGCGCAAGGACACAGGTAGTTTGTCAACATATTGGAAGTACATACTACTGCTTGTCATTTCGATAAACAGTCACTCTGCGGTCTAAACACGTTTTCTCTAAATATGGGCGTGCTGCATTATAAACTAAAAGTTACCACACAGCAACGTCGCGTTTTGGGGGGAGGGTTAAGTGCCGATTCAGCACCACAGGCCTGAGCTCACCATGCCGCCTTGGTCTTTGCCGGTTTTCTCTTCTTGATCTCGGGCGATTGATCCCGTCTCGACCTCCTTCTGTTGCGCTTGGCTGCTGCTCTCCGAAGTCATCGGCCGCCTCTGGCTCTGCTATCCTCTGCTTCCTCGCCCTATCCGCCACTCCTCTCCTCCTCTCGCCGGCTGAACGCAACAAGCGCTTGCTCTAGCTAGTTAGGGTCGGTTTGTCTTACCGTTTCAGAAACTCTACGAATGAGGTAAGGGGGGAAAAGGATCGCCGACGCTTGCGAATCTATCTCCTGTACGGGTATACTTCATACACTAATAAGCCTTAATGGGCATCGGCGAGCGTTCCTGACAGACGGCAGACATTCACGCACCGCCACCGTCCCGACAGACAATGCGAGCACCCCCTCCATCGCGCTCGCTCTTCCCTGGCAACAGAGCTCAACACGCGCTGCGCCGCATAGCAACCAGCGGGCGCTCGCGCCGCATAGCGACAGACGCGCAGCGAAACTGCAGCCGGGCAACTGCGAACCATGACACAGCGAATAACACACATGTAATTACAGTAGTCCTCCATCTAAACCGACGACAACTTTTTTTATTTAAGATGGGTCAATGCATGTGCTATTTATTATGAATTTTAAATGTTTTCATTGGAGTATAGATTATTGATTAAATAATTAAAATTAAATAACTACGTTGTTTTAATATATTGTAAATATATTCCAGTGACGCAAAGTTGCATTTTCAGCACTCATATCTCTACTCTTCAGTGTTACATAATCTTTCAGAAATCATTCTAATATGCTAATTTGTTGCTTAGTATTGGTCCATGGTTATTAATAATGCTTTGTCTTATTATTAATGTTAAAACAGTTTCTGCTGCTTATTATTTGATTCATAGAAGGTTCAAAAGAGGAGTGTTTATTTGAAATTAAACAATTTAATATTAAAAATAAGTTACTGTCACTTTTGATTGCATATTTGCTAAATATACATTACATTTAATCATTTAGAAGATGTTTTTATCCAAAGCGACTTTCAAATGAGGACAACAGATGCAATAATATACTGTTTTCAACATTGAAAATAAGAAGTAATGCTTTTTGAGCAGCAAATCAGCATCAATAAAGAAAGATCAATAAAGATTGGAGTCTTGCTTTGTATCAAAGGAATCAATTACATTTTGAAATATATTACAATAGAAAATAGTTATCTTGCATTGTAATAATATTTCACAATATTTGTGTTTGTATTTTATCTAAGTCCAGCCTTGGTGAGCATAAGAGACTTCATTAAAACATTTAAAGATTGTAATGTTTACAAACTTTCAACAAGTACAGTATGTGATACGCACACACATCAGTATAGATAATTGTCTACACGGAATGTAACAAATGATTGGCAGCTTTTTTTAAATGTCAGCTTTTAATTTCTTTCAGCATGGGTGGAAAATTGTACATAAACGTTATACAGTAGTCATAACATATCTGCTCGCTGTAACACGGACAAGTAACTCGTCTGCTTGGGACAACAAATTAAGCTATTTCTTTTATAGTTTTGACATGAACATACTAGTAATGAAATGCAAATACTTTTTAATTAACATTTTTGTAAATTCAAAAACAAGAACGTTTTTACTTTTGCCGATTTCAGATGTAAATATTTGCATTCAAAATATTTGATGCATTGAAAAAAATCCATGGCAAATGTTTGCCACAAAGCCATGTTGTGCCACAAAGTAAATCTCCTCCAAAGACATTAATCCCAGTGCTGGGAGGCTTTGTGGATACAGCCAGGCTGATGACAATGCTTCATTTGTTCACTAAACATGAGAGTGAAAACATGGAACAGAAAAATTGATTAGTTGTTTGATGCAGGCAAAGTGCTGGTCGTCCTTCTCCCCCCGAGGAGATGTGAACATAGTGACATCAGAGCAGTGGTTCTCCATTTCAAAGGTTCAGAATGGATCCATCTGAAGGTAAAGGCTCAGGATCTCCCCAGAATTTTCTGCCATGCTGCTTGGAACCGTTTTAGGCTTTTGTGGTGCCAGACTGTGATGCCTGTTGGCTGTGCAGCTGCTGAAGCTTCATATTCATGACTTCCACAACAGCTGTTATGAGGCAGATGAAACTCTTATTTAATGCATTTCCAATTTGTGCAGGGGTTTTGTAAAAAATAAAATAAATGAAATTAATAAATTTAAGTGTAATCACCTTGTTTCATAGCATGCTTTTCTTGAAGGGCAGGCTGAATCTTCTCAATTTGTTTAGTAAGGAAGTCGATTTTCCGCTTAAAGAACTCTTTGCCATCTTCCACATTCTGAAAAGACGAAAAACATGAAATAATGATGAGCTTTATTTGATGATGTTTTCAAACTATTACATAGATGGGCAAAATCTCAGCTCACCTTCTCCACAAAATAACCTGTTCCGACATCCACTAAGACATGATCCACATCATTTAGTTTTCCAGGCACATACATCTGCAATAAAGCAGTTAAGGGAACATCCTATCAGAGATGAATCAAGTAGACACCAAACTGTCCTTGCAACTTTTTTAAGGGTCCAATGGTGGATTTGTATTTTCTGAGTCAACAATAATCAATCGGCACTCATTTGTTACTCAGCCGAGCTGTTAAAAGGATACAGAACTGGTGAGTGGGACAAGTAGTTCTTTTCCTGAGGGGAAAAAAGTCAAATAAATTCAACATTAGATTTTGCTAAAGGAACAATGGAATAACTCAATTTCTTTCAAATAAGCATCATATAAAGTTCAGCCATAATACTGACCTTCATTGCTTTTGTTAAGTACATTCAAACTGTCTTTGGCCTCAACATATTTAGTTTGGACGACTTTCAACTGGCCTATGGATGATGACAGGAACTCCGTTTCCTAGAAGACACATTCATGTTATTTTGTTTGTTAACATGGCTTCAATAAATGGCGGTTTACTAGAGAGAGAAAAAAAACATTTATTCTGTGCAAATATGTCCCACTCTAGCAAAACAAAATGTTAGATATACACTACCATTCAAAAATTTGGGGTCAGTAAGATATTTAATGGTTTTTAAAGATGTTTCTTCTGCTCATCAAGGCAGCATTTATTAGATTAAAAATCGAGAAAAATTGTGAAATATTATTTCAATTTAAAATAAGTGTTTTCTATGTGAATATATTTTAAAATGAAATTTATTCCCGTGATACAAAGCATCATTACTCCAGTCTTCAGCGTCACTTGATCCTTTCAGAAAACTATTTTTTTCTTCTTCTTTTTTTCTCAGGATTCTTTGATAAATAACTAGTAAAAAACATTATTTTTTTACCAAATATAAAACTTTTCTAAAATGTAAATCTATGCTGTGACTTTTTTGTTCATTTAATAGACCCTTGGTTAATAAAAGTATTCATTTCTTTCAAAGAAAGAATAAAAATGTACTGATCCCAAACTTTTGAACAGCAGTGAAACAGTAAACTACTGTAACAGGAGTTTTGAACATTATTATCCATTTTAAATAAATGCTTCTCTTTTTAATATTTTAATAATCAAAGAATCCTAAAAAAAATCTATTAAGCAGCTGTTTCCAACACTGACAATAAAAATCTGCACATTAGAATGATTTCTGAAAGGAGTGAGTAGAGACTGGAATGACGCTTTGTATCACAGGAATAACTTACATTTTAAAATGAAATAATATTTCACAATATTACAGTTTTTTTCTGGATTTTTGATCTATTAAATGCAGCCTTGATGAGCAGAAGAAACATCTTTAAAAACCATTAAATAATTTAGTTAATTAAATACTCCTTAAAATAATGATTAAAGCAAAGGATTAAATTCTGTCATAATTTCCTTAATGTAACGTTAAGGCAGAATATTTTGATATATCTGATCAGCACTCATCATTCAGTTTTATTCCACACTATGCAAATGAATAGTGACTGTGGCTGTCATTCTCATTTGTCGTTTCATGTAAGTCGTACGATTTATAAGAACAAGAATGTTTGTATACAATGACAAAATATTGAGATTTGGCTAAAGCACCGGTTCAGTGGTAAATTACAGAGCACAACCAGCAGCACGCGCAGACAGCATGATCGCTGCGTGCACGTCACTAAACCACGGGCCGATTAAATCAGCGCATGTTTACACACAAAGTTAAATTAGAAAACAGTTACATTTATAACACAATTTACCTGATCAAGCTGAGTTTTTAAACCTTCTAATTGTGGAAGAGACAATTCAGTTAGATTCACCGCCATGTTGACAATAGAATAGGGCGAGGAAAGCTTCCGGGTCAACCGGACGCAGCTGGAAGGACTTTTAGCAATGAGTTTTTATAATAAACAAATAAATAAATAAATAAAACACACACACACGTTGTTCCACACCATTTTAAACAAATGCAAAAAGTAATAATTTAGTTACTCTATAAAGCTCACAAATATTTTTAATGGCTTGTTGTCAAAAGACATGACATACATGCACATGGTATTTTTACAAAGATACCAAGATTTTACAACTAAAGTAATGTAGTTTTTAAAAACACTTGTTTTATGGAAGAAAAATGTAACGAGGTAAATCAAAGGTCAATAATTGAAAAATCAATTCGTTTAAATACAAAAATCTAAGAATTAGTCTCCGATCCATATTTGAGCCTGCCCCTGTGCACGTATCAGAAAAACATGAAGCATGTCAGATATGTACATCCCCATGTCCTCTAAAACCACAGCCCTTGACTTTCTGAAGACACTGCTTCATTATTTATGGCCCTTGCTACTGGAACAGCCTGTGAGTTTATATTATTGCTAACACATGCCCTGTTCACGCCGTTTTCTCACCTCCCATACATTCTCTCTCATTTTCCTTTATCTCTACTACACCATATCAAGTAACCACAACTCTCAAAAACATGCTATAAAATCACTTTATTTTAAAGCAGTTTGGCATTTAACATAACTTACACAATAAAAATGTACAAGAAAAAAAAGGAACTTAAAATAGTTTAAGTAAATCATCTTGAGGTAACTAAATCGGCAACTGCAACCACACAACATGGCAGAAATCAAATGTGGACTTAAAAAATGCAAAAACACTTGATGCTTGTTGCTTAAGCAGTTCATTTTCATATAGGCAGAGCTTCTTCCTTGCATTTTAAACAAGCCCTGAGATTGGTTATATTATATCTTAAATAACAGCTGCATTTACAAATTAAAAAATTTACTGTATTAGCTGTGAATAATAAAAGTTCAAATTTAAAATCCAGGCTAACGAATATACACAGGCAAACCATATGCAATGGGCGCTGCACCAATTATGTGTTTTAAATGTGTGGCGTTACGAGATTGGGCTAAATGCTGAAGAAGGGAGGAGCCAGAACCAGCAGAGAGCCAGGATTGGAGCAGAGCCGATGTGAAACGATCTAAATCACGATCCGTCACGTCCCAAAGGTTACCAAGCACCAACGGGCTGGGGAAGAGATAAAGAACTATGTTCAATGATAAAGCAGTTCATAACACAGTATTTCTGTACATGGATGTGTACTTTACCATCCTGCAGTCAAGTAGCTGAGAATGATTCCTGTTCCCTCCTGGTGGCCAAGTACACTGAGAGCAGCACTGCTGCAGCCAAAGAGAAGAGCTACTGCCCGCACAGGTCCTTTCAAAACCCTCTGAGCATCCAGAAAGCGGGCTCCTGCGCCATGTCCTATGTAACTACATAGAGGTACAAATACATATTGTCAGACTCAACTGACGTTTAACTGCTTTGTTAAATACATAACTATTTGCATTTTCACTCACATGTAGAGGTCTTTGGTGTTCACAGCCTCTTGTAGTTTATCTGGGTCTGGAGCGGTTCCACAAACCCCCTGCCACGCTCTCTCACTGGCCAATCGCAGACAGAGACAGCCAATTAGTACCAGGACCAGTTACATAACTGTGGTATTCAGTGTGATAGAGCAAAACTTACCCACTAAACCATTCTTTAAAGCGATTCTCAGTGTCAGGCAGATTTCTGTCTGGGTTTAGCACATAGTAAACTTTCTTAGGATTCACGCCACAGGACAGAACACAACTTGAATCCATCTGAGAAAAGACAAACAATTTACATTAAGGAAACGCTCTAGCCTGAATATATTATAAGAGTGCTGAATAACACACATGTGCTTGTGCCGAGTAGGGTATATACCTCTTTCAGATGACTGTGTCCAAGCACTGCATGCAATGAAGGCATGCGAGTGACAGAACGAGACTTCACACAAGCGATGTTCTCCCATGGCAACTTCTGCAAGAACTATAGAAACACAAAATGTTCAATATAATGGACTTGGGGAAAAAAAAATGTTTTATTGCCTTGCAGACATTTGACCTTGTCTAAGATGAGAACTGTATGTCCCTTTGGCTCCTCCCTTCCTTTTAGTTCAGTCACACCACCCTGCAGAAGTTTTAGAAAATCTGTGTCCTGCTGACCCATCCCCTCCACAAGGCACTGCAGGTCTAGCAGAGACAGGAATGGAGAAGCTGAGAGAATCACCTTCAGAGAAAAAGCAGCATTGAGAAGGAGTTACAGATGGGAACGTGTGCCAACAAAACTAATACAGGTGCAAAAAGATGCCACATACCTTAAGAATGTCCTGCGACATCTTTGTTCCTTTCAGTGCCTTTTGGAAGCACTTTACCTTAACTTCAAGCTCAGGGTCAGAGGTCAAAGGCAGAAGTAGAGTTCGCCATATGCCTAAAGCCTCTTCCATCTCTTCTAACATTTTCTAAAGAACAAATTAAGATAATCAAACTTTGAGTACCCAGTATCCTTCCTTTCACATCATTCATTATCTAATTGTCAAAGATCATGCGTCTCACCTCCACACGAGCATCCAAAGCCTTTCTTCCTTCCCACCACTGCGATTTCTCAGCCACCGTGCTCACTTCCTTTTGCCCCTTCAACACTCCATCCATTTCTTCCAACAGCACAGCTACAGAGCGCTAAACATAAAATAGATTTTGCAAATATTTCCTTAAAGTGAAAAGATGATCTTAATGTTTTGCGTTAGGTAATAAACCAAAGTAGTTAAAACATCAGCACGCAAATATTTCTGTACCTTTCTGTCTGCTGTAGGGATTCGAACAGTGATTGGGGTAGAGCCACGCTCCAGTCGGGTCAGAAGAATAGTGCTGCCAATTTCATCAGGATACACTCCCGTGAGCGACAACATGCACACTGTTATTCCTAGAGTAAAAAAAACAAACATCAAAATTAAATGGTTGGTTTGGTGTATTAAACCTATGCCAGTATGTTAGCATATGCCAGCTATTTCCATGCTAAGTAACAAGCTGAGAGAGCATAAAAAAACCTGAATGAACATTGAACTATCAGGTTTTAGATAAAAACAAATACAGATTTTCGAGAGTGCTTGCAGAGTAATATAAGTTCCTTAAACTCAAAATGAACAAACCATTCACTGGATCATTTTCAGCACTGCTGTTACCTGCTGGCAGATCTTTTAGCTGCTGTGTGAACTCCTGACAGTGCGTTTGTGGGAACTGTGTTGGGTGTGTGGAGGTGAAGGAAAAGATCTGCTCCAGCGCAGAAAGTTTCTGAGACTGTCTTGCACCAGACGTTTCCTCCAGACTAAGAGCACCAAGACCTTCAGCTACATCATTACATGATTTCTTTAGCTTCCTACAGAGATAGATGGAGGGAAGAGGTTCTATTCCTTGGGATGCGATTATTTTTGTGTCAAAATGTCTGCAGTTCATGCTAAACTGACATACCTGAACTGGCTAACCACATGTCGGGTCATATGGTGACGAGTAGACACACCCAGCGACTGAGCATGTAGCATTGCAGTAGTTATGGGATCCGCCTGGCCAAGAGACTGAGCGAGCAGTGAGCAGATGTGGGGATAAAGAGAAGAAGGTGGGAAATGGTGGAGGAGGAGCCACGAAGAACGCAGGTACGACTGGACCGCCTCTATTGACAGGTCAGCTAAAGATGACATAAAACAAATACATTTACATACATTTAAATGTATAATAGCCCATAATATCAAGGATCTAAAAACGTCTTTTTTTTTTTTTTTTTAAACAGACACCCTAACAGATTAAGTTGCTTACCAAGGGTGCATTTATGTGATCAAAAATACACTAAATAACAAAATTGTAAATGATTACAACAATTGTGCTGCTTTGTAGAAGCCATAATACTTTTTTGATTACTACAAGGTTCAAAAGAGCATGACTTATTTCACATCTAGTCTAGCTAACTCTTTTAAAGGTGTCATAGCCTAGTAGGATTTTTTATTAGAATAGAAAATAGAAAGGGTCCATGGAAAATTATTATGAAAATTATAAAACTTCATGTTTTTTTTATTTTTTTGCAGCTCAAGAAACCCAGACATACTACCATAGTTCACTAACTTTAGCTTCTAGTTTAATAAAATAGATATAATTTGTCACTCCTGATCAATTTAAAGCATACTTGCCGGATGAAAGTATTCAATCTTCTTTTCAATCTACCTTTTATCTACCAATCTACCTGCACACAGTATTTACCTAGGGGTGTAGATGCATGTGGTAGGGATGTGTGAGATCCAGAACCATTCTGTCCGTTTCTTCTAAGCTCGCTGAAACAGTCTCGTCCAACATCTGCAGCCAGATCTCTCCTCAAGACCTCACAATCAGCATCTGGGCTGCCTAGAACCACATATACACATAATTAATTTAGACCAATGAAAACTGGTCAAAAAGAAAAAGAAAAACCATATCAGTTTGGTTCTACAAACACACCTGTGTCATTTATCTCTGTGTCAGACCCTCTAAGCTCCTCCAGGCTGATATCTAAAAGAACTTCATCATCTTCTTTAATCATCCTCATCTTCTCGGGTTCCTCTGTGGCCTCTGAACTTTGACTCTTCTTTGATCGCCCTCTGCGTGTGCGTGTCTGGGAGGATAAGCCAGTTTCTTCCTCAGAAGAGAGGCAGCTGGTAGAGGAGAGGGCTGTGCTTCTCTTAGTGGTCCGTGTGCGCCGGGGAGGTTCTACAGTGGAGTTCACAACTTTGGCATCACTTGGAATGGAGTTCAGGGCTGGTTTCAAGGTGCGAGATGTTTTGGAGTTTGAGGCATTCTTCTTTTTTTCTAGCTTTTCCACTACAGCAGGAGCAGCAGCTTCAGTGTCACTTTCGTCACTGAACTCGACCTAAGAGGGAGAGATGATGTAATAAATTCACTAATCATTCATGATATGAAAATATCTTCTAAAAACGTCTATGAAACCACTAGGCCAAACCTTGAAGCGAGAGCGCTTGGTTCGTTTAGGCGCAGCTGGCACAATCACAGGTTTCTCTTCTGCAGGAGAAGAATCTTTGTAAACTTCGAACGATCCCTTCAGGCCAATTTTTGACTTTGCATTCCCACGATGGCTGGCAAATGGGTTTAATAAGGGTGTAAAGTTGACAGAAATTTCAGGGACCTCATTAGTGAAGTCAAAGGCCTTTAAATCACCAATGCCTGAGCTAGTGGAGACAGATTTGGGCCGTGATGTCCTTGTTGCTTTGGGCGTTTTGAAAACCATGGAAGATTTTGTAAACTTAATTTTGGGCACCAAGTCCTTAGGTTTCTTAGGAACTACAGAGAGCTCTTTGGTTTTCCTGCTTTCCTGCTCTCCAGATGCACTCTTCAGGTCAGGGTGGTGTTTAGCGCCTGTCTCTGGAAGAGTCGTGTCAGAAACAGGGCTCTTAGATCGATGCTTCGATTCAGTTTTGGGTTTTAATTGCGTTTTATTTTTTAGTGGATTCCAACCCCATACAGAAGAAAACAGTTCTTCAGGTGCACACAGTTTCTTAATGGCCAATGCCAAACAGCAGGCCACAGCTTTAGCTCCCAGCAGAGCAGCTCTGATGGGCACAAGCTCTGGTGTCAGTACCCCTTTTGGCGTCACTGCTTCCAATCCTGCCTCTATTTCCTCCCACAAGACTGTAGCCTTCCCTTTCTCTCCTGTTCTAAGCAGCTGAAGCACAGCACCTAAATGCACCTTGCCTTGTTCCACTTTCAGCAGTGACAGACTTAGTCCAGCTGATTTATCAGAGAACAGAAGTGCTGCCAAATTGTCTTGGAGCTTAGCTGCAACACTTCGGCAGCGTTTCCTGGCAAATTGGCGTAGTCGACGGGAACGCTCAGGGTCTGTCTGCAGGTCTGCTTGTAAGAGTGCCCAATGGATACTGACTCGAGCCATACTGAGCTCACTGCAGCAGGGACAGGAGCAGGTGTCTGTGTGGGTCAGACATGAAAGCACATGCTGGCGTTTAGGCTTCAGAGGGGGAGATGCTCCTTGGCTTCCTAATCGAGACATGGTCTCTACAGGCTCCTTAAGAAGTGCACGAGAGCTGAGGATTCCACTTAGATCATCATCTTCCTCAAGGGTGGGACCAGTGGAAGAAGGGGCAGCTGGCCGACCTTTGCGTGGTTTTATTTTAACCTCCGATTTCTGTTGCCTTCCTTGGCCAAAATCTATGAGCAGATGAAAGCTTAATAAATTCTTTGTTTTTGCCTGTAAGTTTACATCCATAAATACAGTCCTATTATTTATAAAGAAATTATTTGAAATATATATAAAAAAAATCATTCAATAAAACACATTACATTATATTAAATTAAATCGCATCCAAAATAAAAGTTTGTTTACATAATGTGTGTGTACTACGCATGTTTATTATATATATATATATATATATATATATATAAAAATGTATATGTATATTTATATATGCATAATAAATATACTCAGTACACACACACACACACACACACACACACGTATATTATAGAAGCAAAAGCTTTTAATTGTTGTAATCATGATTAATCACTTGACAGCACTAATCTTTACATCTTTACCTGTGCAGAGATCAAGTAAGTTTCTAACTTGCTCCAGATCCAAACTACAAGCTTCATTTGCACCCTTCATCAACTCCAGTTCTGCTTTCAACACCAACAGCTCAGCACAGCTATAAAATAAAATTACAATTTGTCTGGCATCCCAGGAGTACACTTAAAAGTAGCTTAGAAGACAAATCATTAGTTGTTTTATGTTTTTTACCCTCGATGTCAGAAACACACGTTTGGATCTGACTTGTCATACACATTCTGTCTCTCACATTCACTGATATGTACTCACTGGCTGAGTGTCTGCAGTTTGGTGGCCAGTTTGAGAGCCTCTAGACACTGAGCTTTAGCTTCATGAACAGCCCCACTGCTGCTCCTCACAATCACCATTCTTTCGGAGCACACTAGCACCTCACTCAGCAACAGCCACTTAAAAACAACACTGTCTCCTACAGAAAGAAAACACAACAAGTTGAAAATAACCAAACAAATTTCTATTTAGTCAAACCCGTTTAGAAACGGATACAGCTTGTTGTACCTTGATCTACAAAGCGTGTGTCTGTGTTTGGTCCAGGGGCTCCATAAAACCCATTGCCCAGCAACATCATCACCAGGCTGCACAAAAGCTTTAACCCTTCATATTGAGCCGTGTCTGGAGTCTTCAGGCCTACATCACATTAATATATCCATGGTGACACTTTTTTAAATATTTTATGAAAAGCTATATTAAAATGCATTATTATTGTTTTTACTGTGTTTTGTGGTCAAACTGCATCTATTGACAATATTTTGGGCCAAATAAAGCCTAAAATGAATTTAAATTAATTTAATTCAAGAAATAAGAAAATGTTATATTTCCTTTTTTAAAGCTCTAATTAATTTTCATGCAAGATGATGTATGAGCTTACTCATAAGACATAAGACACATATGAGCATAAACATATGAGGTACCTAAATGTGCAATATGTATATTTAATGAGAGCTAACCCTGCTGAGTAATGCTCTGACGTAGCTCTGAGTCCAAAGTCTGTGTGTCCAGACTCAAGTATTCACTAGCTGTCTGCAGTGCTCTTGCCCTGAGCAGGTACCAGCTCTTAGAATGATGCTGAGCAGACTCCTTTATCACCTCCATCAGGCAGCACACACCACGCTCCACCTGAGGGGAGAGAGAGACACCAATGCTTCTGTGAGCAAGTATACAAATACAGTATAAATGACAAGAACATGTTCCTGAATTAAACTGACTAGCTGGCACATACAAATTTATATGAACAACCATCACCTGTCCTAAAGCATAGTGTATCTGTGCTTTCTGCAGTGCAGCAAGCATGGATATAACGGTTGTGCCCTCTGAGCTCGGGACAGAGGCCAAATTCTTTTCTGCTTTTTCCAACTCCACCTGAAACGTGCAGATACATTTCTGGTGTAAATAACATGTTAAGAGCACAGAGGTACAGTGTAAACAATTCATTCTCACCTGTGCGAGCTGAGGAGAGCCCAGATACAGCAAAATCCTGGCAGATTGGCAAAAGGCATTTGCACTATTCTGGGCATCATCGAGGCTACAGAAAAGTTCAGCAGCGAGCTGATAACCCCCCAGAGCTTGCATGTGCTAAGAGAGATAGATGATGATTATTCAACATGAGTCTCGAATGCTTCTCTTTTTGAGTAAACTGATGTTGCACAGAGATGTGAGCGTGTAGTCTTACTTTGCCCATAAGAGTGTAGAGGGCAGCCATCAATGTCATGGAAGAAGCAGTGAGTTTAAGGTCTCTAACTGCAGGCGCAGGCCGCTTGAGTAGACTTTGCCACAGAGATAAACATCTGTCCAAAGGCTCACTCAGCTCTGACACACACGATTCAACAGCATTAGATTATCCCATAAATCAGATTTTCTCAAATCTCTTTTGGTGAGTGTCTGACTTACTGCTTTGAGCTAGTAGATTGAAGCGTAGTCCATCATAGACTAACTGGCTCTCTTGTGATTTCTGTTTGTCCTCATACTCCAGATCATTAGTGGGAACAGGATCCATATTAATCTCCATTTTATTCTCCTCCTGCACTGCACGCAGTCTCTTCTCTGTGCCCACAGCCTATGACACGTCAAAATCACAATAAAGTTACTTTTTTACATTATGGCTCAAAAGTGTAGGGTCAGAACATTTGTAAACATTTTTTGAACAATATACACTGCGAAGCTACTGACCTCCTGCAGGTTGGTCTCAAGAGTGCAGATGTAGAGCCATAGGGAGGCGTGTGCCTTCTCATCCATCAGCCTATCGGCATTCTCTGCAGTCTCTGGTTCCGAATCCAGCAACCTCAATGCCTCATGGGTGAAATCAACTGCTGAGCTGATTACCAAGAACCAAAAGATCTTAAGTGCTTCATATTTCAAATAAGAGAGAAGCAGAAAAGGTCTTTTAAAAAAATATATGGTCATGTGTACCCACCAGTCAGTCTGTTGGCTGAAGTCCTGATAGCACACAACCTGTGCCATCTCACACAGATATGTTGCCCGTCTTAGTGTGTGATGGGATTCCTCATGGCAGATATCCAAGAGGTCACAGAGAGTGTTGTAGCGCTCCTGGGCTGTGTCTCCAGTCTGTTCTTTATACAAACGCAATTCCTCTTCTAACAAACACAACATCACCTCCTCGTCTACTATTGCTTCTCCTAGCCCATCCCTCAGAGTCCTGACCAAAAAGAGGCCATAATCAACACATTTAAATCACACTTACACACAAACCCCTTTTAATTAGCTCAGTTAAAGCTACCTTAGACGTGTGTCATCCTCTCCTGCTCGGGCAGCATCACACTTGGTTTTGACCCACAATGAAACAGGTTCTGCGAGATTAACCAAAATCTGTGTGCCCAAAACCTGAATCCAGCGCACAATCCAGTCAAGAGCCCTCTCCAGCTGACCCTGGCGCCGGCTGCACTGCACTGTCAGCATGAAACAGCGGTTGACCTGAAATATCCACATAATACATCTACAGTTGAGAGGCTTATTTTAAAATAGGTTTAATTTAAAAGTTAGATGACCAGAGAAAACTGTAGTTCTTACCCTATCCACAGGAAGAGAAGGTGGGCAGTCCTTACACAGGTCCTGACACACGATCACAGCCAGACCAAAGGCTCCTTCATACAGCTTCCTGTTAAACAGCTCATACACCACATTATTTACCGCACACACTAGAAGGAAATAAAAGCAAAGACAAATTAATATAGAATTCATTTTTCTGTATGTGCACTCACAATTGTTTACAACTTTGGGGTCAGTGAGATTTAAAAAATAAAATAAAATAATAATAATAATGATTCGATTCAAGTCTTCTAAATAAATGCTGTTCTTGTAAAAGTATCTACAATGGTTTTAAACATGGGTCATCCAGTAAGATTTCAGCATGCAGACTTCAGGCAGATGTACCTGCTTTAAGCAGGAAGTTGTCATTGTTGAGTGTTCGCAGTTCAGCAAGCATCCGTCCTGCTGTCGCCTGGCAGTACAAAAGCACTCTGTCCAGAGCATCGCCCGCAGACACCTTTGGATGTAAAAGTAGAATGAAGAATATGAATGTGAAACATCTAGCTGACCATAAAACTCATGAATCATGGTTTTAGCATATTACCTGAGATGCATGAAGACTATCGTATGTGCTAATGAAGCTCTGGTAAAAACTAAAACAAAGCGAGTACTGAACCTGTTGTGAAAAGGAGACCTGGAACACAAACACAAGCTTTAAAAAAAAAAAAAAAAAAAAATCCAAATATGAATTACTGAGTGCCGGCAAATTCTTACATAATTCTTACTTTTTGCTGCGTGAGCAGAAATTCCTGATATTCTTCCAAAAAGGAAAAGCAAGCCAGCAATGTAGTTATGTCCATCTCTTTACACTGACCAGCTTCCATCGCCCAAACCATCAGCTGACAAGATTCTAACAGGGCATGAGACTCTGCAGCCGACATAGAACGGGGCAAGCTCCTGAGGTAACGTGCACATTCCGTGAAAGCTTTACTGAATTCACCTCCCAAGCTTAATGCACTATGCAGCTGCACTGCTTGATTTGCAAGGTTCAAAGCTGAATGCAGACCCATGCGACCATCGACTCCCTCCAGAGCACCACGCAACAGTCCGACAGCCTCGTCTGAAAACCGGCTCTTGCAGAGCAGTTTACAAACCTTAAACACCACCTCACACCGCACTGCTAGCGAGAGACATGTCAGCACAGAGTCTTGTGGATTGATTGGCGCAACAAAGAACAGTTCTCGTAACTCAGAGTTCAGAAAACTCACATCGTCACGAGTAAAACCACCACAAGACCGTTCATATTCCACTACTGCTTCTTCTACAAAGAGAGAAATTTTAGATGGAAGAGAGGCCGAGCTTGACCCCTGTTCTAGGAGTCTGAAAGTTAAAGCTTGCAGCTGACAGTGAAGTCTGTCCCGCGGAAGGAGGGTGGAACCGCTTGCTCTGTTGGACAGGAGACCGTTCCACAGCACTGCGAAGCAATTCCGCACCAGAGCATGGAAGTCATCTGTCTGTTGACAAAAAAAATTAATAAATATGAGATTCATAGAAAGTACCTTGACATATGGAGTCATTTTATTACATTCAAAATAAATCAAACTGTCTCCAAAGTTCCCACAATTTTCACACAATCAAACAAAAAAAAATTAATTTTAAGAGTTTTTAATCATTAACTAAAACTAAAGAAACATTTTTGTTAATTTTAATAAAGCTTTAAAAAAATATATGAAAGAAATAAAGTTATTTTTTAATTAGCTAGAAATAAATGTAGATTTTTTTTTTACTTTTAGTTTAAAAATGAGTTTAAAGGTTTAAATGAGTTTGATCATTAGCTATGCACTTTTTTCATCAGTAACTAAAACTAAATGATCAGAAACATCTTTTGTTAATCAAAACAAAGCTAAATACTGAAATTACAAAAGAAAATAAAGCGTTATTTTGGCATTTGCATAATTTTGCCTTACCAAATAACTAAAATAAGTTCATGCTCACAGACTAAAATGAGCCTGAAATAAACATAATTAACAAAAATTTAAAAGAACAAAATAAAACCTAAATAATATTAAAAACAAATAAATAGAAAAAATATCAAATCATAACAAAATTGCCAAAAAATCTAAATAAAAACAAACATAAAAAAGGCTCATTCAAAATAATAAAAACTATACTATATAAATAATACTGCTCATGACCTTAGGAGAACTGTCAAGCACACTGTACCTCTGCAGACAAACGCTTTAGTCTGCTGTACATAAGTTGGCCCAATCGACAAGCAGGGCCGTGAGCTCCAAGGCTGGTGACTTTCTGTAGGATGTGGAACACTATTTTTTCCAGATAAAATGGGTTGCTCTGCATTCCTGACTCCTCGAGTAATTCAAAACCTTGGACAGCCAGTTCCACCAACTTCACTATCTTCTCCTGATGGGCAAGGTCCAGAGTCCCACTGCCCAGCCGCTGGTTACAAGCCCGGATGATACGATCACACATAGTGCGACCATATGGACCAAAGCCATCATCCACATGTTTCTGCAACAAAAGAAAATAAACCAGTTTGTAGCTTACTGGAAACTGTTACCAATCTCACGTGACGACTAAATAGAATTACATGTTTACCTTCAGGTCGTCGAAAAGGACTACAGTGTCCTTTACACAAGATAACTGCTGGACGTATTCCTCTGTTTTCAAGCACTTCATTATCACTGTTGTGACTGTAAAACAAACTGCTTGTTAATTGACAAGCATTTCACAAATTAGTGACAGACATTAGCATTTTTAGACGATTTAGTGGCATGACATATACATACATACAAACACATACAGCCAAAATACGCGATAATGTTGCTATTTGAAAAGATATGTTGTAAGTTTGAAAAGATAAGATCTGGATCTAACGTTACTTTGAATTAACGTTACTGCATTAACAGCATTTTCCATTAGATATGCCGTCTTGTACACGTTGACATTTAACTATAAACTAACAGGTTAGCTAGCCACCTTAACTTTAAGGTTAACTCACAATCCGTGTACGTTAAATAAATCATACAAACCTGTTAGCCTGCCACCACCTTGCTAGGTAAAACGGAATAGCGATAGTATTTGAGTGTTGTGAATGGCGTTTGTGTATATTGTTAGTTAAAGCGGTTAAACAAAGGTAAAATGAGTTATTATTTCCACTCGCACTTCGCCGTTGTTTTGATGACAGCAGAGGAACGCGGAGTGATGTCGCGCACTTGTTTAAAATACCGCAAAGCCTATCGGGAAACTGCAGACGTCCCGGAAGTGGAGCTAATTTACTATGGGTAATGTAGTTTTTAGCATGCTAGTCGTGATCAGAGTCTTTACTCAGAAATAAAAACGGACCACAGAAAGTGAACGGCTATTTGAGCCAAAATTAAAAGATAAAGAAAATAAAAATAAAACATTTAGTTTTTTTATTTTGAATGACACTTTTATTACTGAAGCAAAAGCAAAACAATTACATTGTTAAACGTTTTGGAATAAAGCTGTTCAGGTCATACCTCAAACATAACTTGAAGTCACTGTTTAAAAAAATAAAACAATTTATGCTGTAAACCTACTGTATAAGCACTAAAACATATCGCTGAGGTTTTTAAATTAGCAATAAAAAATCCACAAAAATCAAATAATTTTAAACACATAATTTTACTCATAAAAAGATATTCTCCAGTTCTTAAGGTATAATTGTTTAGTTTATCAATCATTTTAGGAGAAAGAAGGCTTTGTGTTCATCAAATATATATTAATATGCATTACATACCTCACAATATTTACAACAATCGTGTAGTCCTGTATTTAAATGTTTTTATTGATAACTTAGAATATACATTTTTAATGAAGTTGGCACAATTTAAGATGTACAATAAAAATGCAAAAACAAAATATTACTGTAGCAAACTCCCAGAGACCCCCTCTCTATTTAAATTAAATCTACAGAGAATGTTCCTTTTCGTTTTCCGCATTGACATGCAAAGGGTTATGCACTGTTGTTATGGCACCTTTGAAAAGAGGATTCTGGGCCTGCGCAGAACAAATAGACACTGTTAAATGCTGTCATTCTGTAAATGATTTCAATTCACATTTAAACAAACAATATTTTGTCTACATACTTTGCTCTACATTTAAAGCCTACAAAGCTAACTGTGTTCAATAATATTAATCGTGCTTAATAATACAGACTGCCTTTGCATATACATCACCTCTTTCCATTCAGTCTGGTCCTGCGCTTTGACAAAGATCTGATATTCTCTAATATCGTACAGCTCCAGCAGGCCACGGTAAATAATGATTATTATAATGCCAATAAAAATGATGCTTGACACAGAGATGGCAATTATAAGTGTAGTCTTATCAACAGAACCTACAGAGACAAAAAGAACAAACATTTACAGTCATACAGTCAACATACAGTCAAATGAACTTGAAGTAGATTGTAACACATACGAGGCAGGTCTGCATATCGAAGCACAATTTTGCCATCATCACCAAGTTTCACATCATAAGAAATGGTCGCTTCGTATGTGCATCGCAGCTCATGAGTGCCATCAAGATGAGATACTGTGGCATTCAAACATTTTTCAGCACATGTATCAGAAGTACCTCTGTTAACATGACATTCCACACACTCCCTGCAGACATATTAAAACAAAGACATTTGCGAATTGTCATTTGTATATTGCATTCAAGGTATTTTATCAGTTCATGATATTTTATATACAGTATATTAGTGCTGTCAAACGATTAATCCAAAATAAAAAATTTTGTTTGCATAATATGTGCAGGTGCATTGTGTATATTTATGATGCGTATATAAATCCACACACATACTGTATAAACGTAGAAAAGATTGACGTGTACTGTATATACATTTATATTATTATATTTTATATATACAGTGTATATATATATATATATATATATATATATACACACACACACATATGCATGTGTTTGTATTTATATATACACAATAAATGTAAACTGTATACACACATACATTATGTAAACAAAAACTTTTATTTTGGATGATCCCAATTAATCATTTGACAGCACTAAAATATATATTAATTTCAGTTTTCCTTTCTAGTTATTTGAATACATCAGTTTAAACTACATGAAAATAAAGATATTAAATATATCAAGATTTGTTGTTGTTGTTTTTTAACAAACAGAGTGCATTATACAGTCTGTTACACTCTTAGTGGGTAACTAGAATAAGCCTTGCTACCTTGCAACCAAGGTTTATGAATAATAGAAACACACAGGAACAGAAAACTGAAAACACACACAGAAATACACATCTCACTAAAAATAATCTTGAAACACAGATAGCTGTTCACAGGAAGAGACAGATACTCACTTCAAAAACTTGCACT
The DNA here is from genome assembly GCA_032361145.1 of Enteromius fasciolatus. Lineage (NCBI taxonomy): Eukaryota > Metazoa > Chordata > Actinopteri > Cypriniformes > Cyprinidae > Enteromius > Enteromius fasciolatus. Next base: position 13,180,878 of record JAUMHR010000050.1, read on the forward strand.
CATTGGTGAATTCAGAGCAGTGATCTCCCTTCAAGCCTTCGTTACACTGACAACGGTTGCAAGCGCATTTGCCTTGACCGCTGCAAAGCCCTTTGTCATTTATACACTTGTCTTGGCTAGGTGGGCATGCGCATGCAGGCCCCGTGTAGTTATTAGTACAGTGGCATGTCCCACAATTACAGCTGCCTTTACCTATGACAAACAAACAGAGGTAGACAGTGAGTTTTAAATCTTAAATCCAAAAAAAAGAAAGAAATAGAAAGCTTGTGCCAATCCACTGGACTCACCATTACAAAGAAGATTATTATGGTATTCACAACTGTTGTCGTCACATTCACAGAATGTCCCACTGTAATGGCCTTTACACATACACTTGCCACACTCACAGGTGCCGTGCCCATTGCAATCCAGCGAGCCATTGTTAGGTCGACAGGATGCCAGCATTTTTGAGTCCGTATCACTCTGTTGCACACACTCACAGCGCTGACCCAAATACCCATCATCACAGCTAACAAACACATCACACACACACTTTACAAGTTAAAAAACGTAAAGTAGTAATTCATACACTGTTTGCCAGTATACACCAACATTTAAATAAATCAACATGACAAACATTTCGCATCATTCCGCACCCATATTATATTTCTGTGAAACACAAAACGTGATTTATACTTCCAAATGACAAAAAAGCACCAAACAATATTATAAAAGTAGTATTTTGAAGATGAGTATTAGACTGACCTTTAAAGTTCCTAAATATAACATGTTGCATAAAGATTTCATGAAAATAACATCTGACACTAAATCACATTGCTTCTCATGTGTCATGTGACTAATCAAGACACATAAGTGACAGATGAACTGGAAATGACTAGCAAATTAGATTAATTCATTGTGCTTTTCTGTCTTTTTGGAGATATTGTTGATAAAATATTAGCCTTTCAGCAAACTTGGGTACATATATGAATGTAAGTGTACACTAACATTTTTTAGATAAATAAATGAAACTTTTGTAAATAATACGGGGCTGGAATAACACGATGACAAAATGTATTGTTCAAAGCTCAAAGGTCCTCTAATCAAGTGGTCTGTTAGCTGATGCAGTTGCCTGCTCAGACGCTAGGGGTCTCTACCTGCACACGCCGCAAGAGAGCGTTCCATTGCCGTTACAGTCTCCGGAAGCCTTCTCAGGAACACCACAGTCACAGTCACACTCCGTATGCACCGTGATCTTCACCTCCTCATTGATGCCTTGCATTTTGATCCGAAACGTCTGAGGCTCCTTCAGACAAGCAGTTGCATTCAAACGTACATTGAACGTAATCTGTAAAAACAATTAAAAATCAAACAATTAAAAACTTTAAATTAAAATCAACAAATGTTTCCTGGTTGCTGATCATTCAGATGAAACCACTGATGGTGGTGCTTACCTGCTCATGCTTGATGCCTTGACACTCTCCTTTTTCCTTCCATTCACTATCCCCCTGATTTCCTTTACATTTAGACTTGTAGGACACGTCCAATTCTTTTGGAGCTCCCTCCTGCTCTAACACTAGCGTGGATGACAAATTCTGGCCCACAAAAACATGTATTTTCAGTATAGGCAAATAAATATACTGTGATTTATGAATTATTAAAGCAAAACATACATGTCCAAGACAAAGGTCTTTGTGTATTATTTGAATCCTTATTGAGTCCTTAAAATCTTAAGGAAAAAGTTTTCACTGAACAACGTAAATGTATTTTGTAAGTATGAAATAGGAATTTGGTTTGTGACAGTACAAAAGAGTTGTGACAGAGGCAAAATAAAAACAAAAATGTTATAGAATACAAAACTTTTCCTTGCAGGACTTTAACAGTCAGTATCCTCAATTCCTTCACATTTAAACATCTTGATTAAAAGGGCCGTGCATGTGACAGTGTTAAACATTCTCTGCCCCAACATTTCATACAAGTTAAAAGAATGAACATATCACAGATTCTTGATTTTATTGCATTTTACAAAAAGTCCCAACTTCTCTGGAATTATTTATTTGCTATGTAGGTTATTTAATACACACTACACAGTTTCAGTTCATTCAGTAAATGATTTAACCATTTAAGCAGAAGCGAACAACAAGGTTGTGGGGAAATGCTGAATGCTCTATTCTAGCAGCCAAATCTGTAATCTGAAGGGAAGTAGAGCCAGTGAACACGCCAACATCACTAAACAAGGTCAAAACATTCAGTTAGGAGAACACTCACCCCGTATGCTTCAGAGATGAGATCTACAACATTACTGGAGTCATTCCTTAATACACCAACCACTGACTGAGGAATCAATGCACTCAGTGCCTGTGAATGTTTGTGTGCATGAACGATAGAAGAGAGAGAATAGTTATACTTTAAAAACCCACTTAACTTAAATCGATTTAAACAAACAGTACCTTTTTTTTTGCTGTCACTTTTTGCCATTTTTGTACTTTTTTTTTACTCCATGATCACATGATCAAATTTAATTGGCAATAAGTTATATAATGACTCTTTATATATATATTTAATGTATTCTTGCTGAATAAAAGTGTTTACATTTAAATAGCAGTACACGCAGCTCCCTCAAACCTTATATGCTGGATAGATGTCCTCAGTCACAGCAAATATGAGCTGAATATTGTTATCTTGTAGAACTCTAGACACATGGCCCACTGACGGGTAATCCTATAGGACAATTAAAAAACATATGTCTTCATATGCAAACAATAGCACTTAACCCAAAACAGAAAGAATGTTCATTAAATGTGCAATGCTCACATAGGCTTTTCCACTATAGGAACCATTAGCATTGAGATGGCACTCTCCATTATGTGGCTGAAAGACACCACCTAGTCGTCCATCTCCTGCCATGTGGAAAGTATCATCAGATGTGTAAACCAGAATCCGTGTCACATCACCCCATTTGATCTTATCCTGTGGTGAGATATGGAAAAATAAGCCTTTTTTTAATGTGGCTACTATGAAACGATCAGTTGGAATCAGATTTTTCTCAGGTAACACCTAGTTTTTACCTTACAGACCGCAGCCTGCATGATGGCATCCAGACCAGCTTCAGGAGCGTCCAGGTTGCCAGAGATTTTCTGTTTGCTAACTTCTCGTTCAAACGCCCTAGCATCGTCAGTCAGGGACAGGACATTCTTAAAACTGAAAGCTGGTTGGCAGGTATCTATGCGATTGGGGCAGGGGTTCTTACGTCTTGCCTTCAACTGACTGACATATGGCAACAATTCCTTATCAACAAAAGACCCGAAACCTGAAAGATGGAGGAAGAGCTTAGAACGCATGGCAATAATGCAGCTTTAATTCTTTAAATTGCAGTTCATATAGTTCTATTTATTTATTATTTTAATCTTTAGAAGAATTTATTTAGTCCAAGATACAGCAATGAAGTATTTAATAGAATTTGAAGAAATAGTCAATTTAAAATAACTTTAATTTTAAAATGTATCCAGCCATTACTTCACTTTGATTCCTTGACACTACTATTTACATTACTTCTGTGTCACATGATCCCTCAGAAATTATTTCAATATGTTGATTTAATGCTTAAAAAATGATTAATGTTTTGAAGCAGTGCGCTTCAAAATATATATTTTTTTCAAATAAGTCTATAATTTAATAAATATTTTCAGGCAGAGTATAAGTAAGGAATAACTGACGACGGGCCGTTGAATTCGGAGTCAATTATTCCGCTTATACTACGGTTGCCACACCTCAAGACATCGATCAGATGATATATTTCAAGGGATTCG
>JAUMHR010000050.1:13198966-13240539 GCA_032361145.1 Enteromius fasciolatus
TTTTTTCTGTTTGCATGCGTTATTTTAAAGATGCAGCCATTTGTTTCTGTTTGCATGCGTTATTTTTAAATTGCAGCGCGTTGAGCTCTCTCGGCCACCGTACCATGAGGTCATTTTAGACTAGAAAATACTTATAAACTGAAGTTATACAAAAATTTGCCTGGCTTCAACGACTATTAAGCTCATAGGAGCTTAGTCTGGTCAAGCTACCTTACTACCCACCTTCTGGGAGGCGGGCTTAACATGTGTTAGGGGGTGTACAAAACTCCAAAAAGGTGTACAATATCGGACCTTTAAACCTTTTTTATAATGAACAATGGCACAATTGCAAGTGTGATGTTTCGTTACAACAGTTTAACACACAAGAAGATAAAGGTAGGCCTAACTTATGTTCTGGAAAATACTTGTAGTTACTTTGTCTTTCGCTCTTCCACCGTAAATAAATCCAAACAATGCCACAATCAACCATAGAGTATCCTAGTGATACAGAGTAGCGGCATTACTGAAGAAATCTGCATTTTTGAATCAGTTGAGTGAATAATTCAATGAATCACTCATAAAAGCAATCAGATTCAATGTTTTGGAACGAATCGGTTCAATGAATCTTTTCATATTGTAACAACAGTCCCTTGTCACCACCTCCTGGTGTGAAGATGTAAGATGTGGAAAAATGTTTTTGTAATTATTTTTATAATATACTCCATGTGCCAACCAACCCCCAAATCCTAAATTCAATTTAAACATCTTTACATAGAATATTTTACATAATTTTGTTTTGATGAAAAAATATTCTTGTCAGTCAACAGGTTTAGTCTTTTAAAGACTCGATGAGTGTGGGTCAAGAGAGCAAACATTCATGTTACATTTTATGACAACATCAATTATGAACTTGAAATTACCTGCTCCTTTAGCCGGCCAACCCCAGTCTCCTCGACATCCTATATCCTTATTCAGTGCTTGATTTAAATCGACTGTGACGGCTAATGTTAATGATATCGCATCCACACACCTTACTACACAACATGCAGGCGTTCATTTGGGCAGGGTGTACGTGTAGGGCATTGGGAATATGTGTATTAGTGTCAATGTAAACACTGTGTGCATGTGTGTGTGGGTGTGTGTGTGTGTGTGTGTGAGTGTGTGTGTAATTGCCGTGACGGGACAAGATGTTGGAAGTTCGTTAGTGCATGGCGGTGGAGCGCTTGAACGCACCACAGCAGGTCCAGAGAGAGGGATCACACAGAGACAGACGGAGAGAGAATAAAAAAAGAGTAAAAGTATCAAACAACAGAAAAAAAGAATGAAGAGTTTTGAACATTTTTCTGAGTAAACCAATGTTAGTGCTATATTATTTAGTGCAGCAAAATTATGTAATACCAAACAAGAAAATGTTGAACTGAACACACAATAGTAAGCTAAAGGCAAGAGGAAACATTTTCTGTACATTTTGTTGACGTCAGAGACTGCCGATGACAAGCATTATGGTGTAAAATCATGTCACTGTTTATGTTAAACTAGATAGATGGAAATATAGACCGGTTGCTTGACAAGCACTCATCCTAAAAACACATGAAATGACACAAGTTAAAATAAAGTATGATCCAGACTATATGAAATATGGGTTTACACATGGTTTTGTATTTAGAATTATTGGCTTCTAAAATTAAACATTTAAAAAAACACTAAGAAAACTTACTGTTTTAAAACATTTACACCCTAAATGAGTTTGTTTTTTCATTGGAACATATTTTGACACTGTGGTGTACTGTCAGGAAAGCAGTTAACAAATTCATGATGGCCCCTTTTCACGTTTCCAAGTTTCTCAGCAGCGGAAGTTGTCATAGTTGGGTTAACTTGGGTTAACTTAAGTGGGAGAGTACCACAAATATAGGTTTGTAATTTAATGCCAAGGTAATATAATACAAAGAACAGTGTTGCACATACATTAAAAAAAAAAATACAAATGAAAAACTTTCAAGAATTTACAATCCTGATGACCCAGCCAGCCCAGCCTTCATCACAGTCTTTGAGAAAAGGGTCCATTATAACATTTTTTTATCTCAAGCTTTGATTTTCTATCCATCTTTATCATCTTGAATTTCTTTGTTTTGTTTTGTTTTGTTTACAAAAAATTAGTGGATGGACCTTAGTCATGTGGATTATTTGTGGATTATCTCAGTGATTTTCTCATTCTGACAGCACCCACTGACTGCTGAGGATCCACTGAGTAAGCAGCGTTTCTCCAGACATTTTTATGATGAAACAAACTAATCTACATCTTGGAGAGTGTGTACATTTTCAACAAAAAAAAAGTTTTTAAGGGAGCATTGGATGTTATATGCACTTTTACAAGCTGTTTGAACTGAAATGTGTGTTGGGAGTGTGTGTGCACAACCACTCTATAAAGATACAAAAAATGAATAAAAAATCCATCTAGTTTACTTAAATCTTACCCTTTTCTCAAATCGAGCCTATCTCAGATGCCTGTCTGTGTGACGTCACACAGGCCCTCCCGCTATCCTTTAATTCACAGTAGCCTTTCAGCACAGACTGGTGTATTACCTCAGACCCGTCCTGATGAGCTGTTATGAGTCTGCTGTTGTTTCGACAGCAGAGCAGATGTAGAATGATTCCCAAGCGATTGAGGTGTTCTGTTGTTGGATGTAATAAGGAAAATAACAGATTACATTTACTCCTGATATCTGAACCACAGAAGATGTAGATTACATTTGTTTCTGAAGGGAATGCGCCCCGATCTACAGAAGCGGGTATTAGGTTTTTTTAATTAATCTTTGCCAAACGCCTATCTTTATAATGTGCAAGTTTCATGATAAATGCGTATGAAGTTGAGGGAAGTAAACAATCCCTCTTAGAGCGGTTAGGAAGAGAGGGAACAGGGTCAGCAGAGCTCATTAACATTTAAGGGGAAATGCTACAAAATGACTTGGTCTGAAAAGTCAGGATAATAAAAATTTACACTGCTATTGAACATTTTTAAGCAAACTATATTACAGACATTTCATTAAGACCCTAAAGAATCATATGAACTTGTGGAAAATGGGCATCCGATGACCCCTTTAAAGTACGGTTTTTAATTTATTACAGAATGAATTGATATGGGCTGTTATTTGGATTCTGCCAAAGTATTATAGAAATTTTTTAAAAATATGAATGTCGTCCAAGTTTTGTGTGTCAAAGTTTGAGGTAAAAGTCCTTTTGACGTGAAAAACTGTAAACAGATCACAGAGACCACAGAGCAAAAATGACCTTGTAATTCATACTGAAATATTTTAGTGCATTGCCACAGATAAGCTGTTAGCGCTTTCACACAAAATATGACACAGTTACAAGTCTGATGTCAAATGGATTGATGTCTCCTGACAGGAATTCTGACGGAGTGATGGTAAATATTTTGACGTTTCCGTCTTTGTTCCCTTTCTTCTGTCTGATTCTATTGCTTTTCTTTCACCTTCTTTTTCCTGTTCCTCAGTCTTTCTTTTTTCTTTTTCTTTCAAAGGCGTTTTTGAAATGGCTGACAGAGGGCCAGAGAGAGATGGGGGAGGGTAGAGGTGGAAAGAGAAACAGTGAGAAAGAAAGAGAGAAATGGAGTGACAGTCAGTGACGGTGGGTACAAACCGTGACCTTAAGAGCAGAAGCAAGGGAGCATGACGGAGAAGGAGAGAGAGACTCTATAGCTCTTCTTAAAACAAACATTTTCCCTTGTGTTGCCAGAAAAGGCCACTTCCTTCCATAAAATCAGCATCAGCGGAAGACTCAAACCAGCTGCTGCCAAATTAACTGATGAAGATAAAGGGCACACCAAGTCTCACTGACTTTGCAATTCAAACAAATACTTGCTTTTCCACATGTCTTCTTTGACAACAAACGTTAACACTAGAATCACACTATTTATTTATTTTTATTTTATAAAGTCAAGCCTTGGCTCGTTTTTTTGCTGTAAATATCATCATCAACCAGAAAAACTGTAATCAAACTTGAGTGTGATTATATGCACGAGTATGATTTTTTAACACTTCATAGATCTGAATGTATGAAGATCTAGCTACTTGTTAAAGTGCCAAACCAAATGTTGTCATGGTAAAAGAACTGTCATGTTCAAGCACACACATACAATAGTACAGTCCTCAGTGATATTTCATCTTGTCACTGTGGACAAGGGCAGGCCCATGTGTTGAAATGTCCGCTGTATTATTTTCAGGCAGTGATTTCTGTCAATACCATCAAGCTCTGTAAGATATCCTGTCAACAATGTCTGATTCTCACACGCATGCAAACGCGTCACATACACGGTATGACAGATCCTTCTATTAAGTCAAGGCTCCTGCTTGCATTCACATTCAAGGGGTAAACCTCCTGACACAATCTGCTCCTTTCTCTCTCACTGTCTTTCTCTTTTTACTCCTTTCATCCTGATCCTTCTTCCCAGTCTGCAGAGACTGCCTATCCAACAGAGCGTTTCACTTCTCTCTTTCTCTTGCACAGTCAGTCTTACCACTCCCTACAAGCACTTTCTACACTTAACTGTTGAGGGAGGAATGTACAACAATAGTGAAAACCAAAAAAAAGAAAATTCCTTAAGACAAACTTTTGTTATGGCTTGACAAGGACATGGTTGAGAAACTAAAAAAAAAGGTTTTAAAAGGATAGTTTACCCCAAAATTAATATTTCTTCGTTTTATATTCATCCTTAGGTTTTTCCAAAACTGTATGAATTTCTTTTTTCTGCTGAACGCAAAAGAAGAATGCATTTTTTTAGTAACCGAACTATGGAAGTCAATGGCTGTTTGTGTCTCAACTTTTTATTTAACAGAAGGTTTCTAGGATGTTCTTTCTGGCAGTTGGCATGTAAAACTGAACATTCTTAGCCTAGCTATTAATAATCTTTATATTTTATTTAGTAAGTCAGAACAGGATAATGGACTGTAACGTTCCAGAACTTCAGTGATGATGGGACTGTTGTTTTTGTCTCTACTTGTGTATATTCTTGCTCTTTTTCCTTCACTCTCACTCATCAATACCACGTAGGTGCCGTTTGATTTTTGATTTGATGCCCACTGCGTTGTTATTAGAGACACTAGGCTATACAGTGCGTGTCAACCCATGTTTTTATTTTGTTAAATAGTGTAATTAGGTATATCGCCATGGACGAATTAGTTTGTTTTGCTTATTACTTTCAAGTGTTTTGTTTTTCCTTTATTAAATTAGTTAGAGGGTTTTGGGCCATGTCTTTTCTTTATTGTTGTTGTTTTCAGCAGCACCACCGGCCAGCCCCTTTGACCGGCATTGTGTGTCTACATATACATTTGCCTTCTTTTTTTTTTTTTTACCAAATTCCTCATCTTGCTCATTGCACATTTTAACATTCTTCCACGTGACTATTGTCAATAAATCACTTGATGATTGTACTCCCTTGTGTTCTGTTTTGAGTTGTTACCACCCCATATGTCTGCAACCACTAAATGTACATCCCACTAACCCCTATAGATCTATTAAGGGATGTAACATGGACTATGCTAAAATTTATTAAACTAACTTGGAAGCTCTGAGAGGAGTAGACAGCAGAGTGCAATGGATGCCTAATCGATTTTTGATCTTGCACTCTTGGAAAAATATCTGTAAATATGACAAAATTAGCAGCCCAACGCATTTACTAATGCTTTATACTATATTTACTGGATGTAGCCTACAAGCTCTAGATGGAGTTTAGGGATATTTGATTGCCAGCTTAGGGAAAACCATTCAGATCCAAAGCGATTGAAGTTGATATGATTCTTTAGGGTCTTAATAAAAAATCTATAACATACTTTAGTTAAATTGTCTTAGTGGTAGTGTAAAACACCCTTTTTACCTTGTCAGACACAGCTCTTTTCATAGCAATCCATTTTAGTACATTTCCCTTTAAATGCTAATGAGCTCTGCTGTCCCTGCCCCTCTCCCTCATAGGGCGACACTTAGTTGTCTGAGAGACTGTAAACATTTGCTACATTCATTATGAAACTTGCACATTATTAGGAAAGGCAATTTTCAAAATTCGTTAAAGAACATTTATACTAGCTTCTTCTGGCTGTTATACTGAGTCATGAATGATTTGCACAAACATAGCAGCATTTAAGCAGGTCGAGGATGCATTCCCTTGCTGCATCCTTAGCATTAGATGTTGGGAGTAAATGATTACTATTATTTTTCTCCGTCAAAACAATGGCAGACTGATGACAGCTCACTCAGGGCGGGTCTAAGTTAAGACGGACGTGTCAATCAGCAATTGTGGGAGGGGCCTGGGTCTGTGTGACATCACATAGCCAAGAGTCTGAGAATGACTTGATTTGAAAAAGAGGATATTATTTATCCCCTTTCCGTAAAAGTGAATTTTGAATCTGATGACCCATTTAAGAACTGTGTAGATTAGGGGTGTAGTTTAAAAGCCCAAGCAGATGGGCTCATGTTAGGGATTGTTTACAACGACTTTAACTACTGTACAATAGTATGCTGGTTTATAATAGTAAGTCACTGTGAACATCTCGAAGGTTAGGAAAGACTGTTAAGAGGAAATGGGACAGGAACTGGAAATGCATGAACCAGAAAGCAAAGAGAGAAACATGAGTAGGGGAAATTAATTGGCTCTGAAAGATGTTCCTAACAACACTACGGAAGACTGTGTAGAATTTCAATGAGAGTCAGCGGGAGGGAAGTTCGTGTTTACGAGAGAACGCTTTCCTGTAGGACTCAAGAGCAGTTTGCCCTTTTACATTTATTTTCTATTTGCCGAAGCAGTATCATTGCAAAAGAGGGCAATTATCTCTACAGCCAGAGTCCTCCACCGCACTTGTTTAACTAGCTAAAAAACAGAGCGCCCTTAGATATTGGGGGTCTTTACATTACAGAAGAGACACTTCTTTAAATTATTATTATTAATTTCATCAAAATGTAATTATTGCATTATGTATTTGCATTGTTGCTCTTTATTCTGTCAAATGAAACTTGCATCTGCTTACTTTACTTTTAAGGGCATATAATGAACCAAATAATGTTTTCTCCTATATTCAGCCTGATAATTGATCAACTTTGAAGAATTTTTCCCTGGCGTATTCGAGTGTGTTATTGCTTTTATAGCTTAACAGTTCAAACCAATATGTTAATATTAGGGGTGGGCATAGATCATTTTTTAAAATCTCGATTAATCTAGATTAAAATGGCTCATTTGAATTCTGTCAAAGGCATTTAGAATATGTGTGCTACCTAAATAATGACTAAAAGTAAAGCCCTATTCGGACGGGACTAGTTTTACAGGGGGTCGTTAGAGAATGTTTTGTTTCACAGACATACTCGATGATTTTAATCCCATCCGAATCTGCCATGTCTGTGCTTTTCTCTCACAACCTCTGTGATAATTCTAGAGTCCGAATACGATGTCTGATATTATTTTTCACAGCGCGTTTCCTTGTGTGTTTTGGCCTACGTCATATGCCATAGATGCTCTTACCATACACACATTTAATATATTTTGATATATAAAATAAATAAATGAATACAAATAAAGAGCCAGATCATGTAAACTGTTAAGATTGACTATTGTAAGATCGGTATCAGGTAAGATTACTCACGTTCATTTCTACACTCGGTTACATATGTTTTAATAATCAAAATTAAACGTGTTTACTACAAATAAAAATCATAATAGTTGAACTAAAGTAACCACACATTAACAAGGATTTGCTATACTAGCCATTTTAGCTTCACCATGGTATTTGTGATTACACTAATTGTAATCAATCTGAATGATAGCAATGCACGCATACAGAGTGCGTGATCTCTGTGACGCCCGGATGTACAAAACAGACCCTCTCATCTCTGTAATAAACACAAAGGTGTTAGTCCCATCCAAAATGATACATGAAAATCACGGACGACAGGTGATAACAATCGAAACTCACACAGAGATTAGAAAACTAGTACCGTCTGAATATGGCTATAGTGCAATTTGGCTAGGTATATATCAGCGCTAAAATATCAAAGTGAAAGTCATCATAGCTTGCGTAGTATAGACTACGTATAGTATAGACCCAGCTCCCAACACAACTTTGTGAATAGATTAACGGCGATTGTTTTTATTGCACGATAAGAGTCTCACATTAATGCAGCATGTTAACGCCGATAACGGCCCAACACTAGATAATATTGAGTAGTGTACATTGTAGAAACAACATTAGCCTAGTTTCCATCCAGTTTTTATGCTGTTTTGTTATCAACAAAGAGAATTTGCATTAAAAAATATTTGCAAAATTTGCTGCAAATATATAAAATTTGCATTTTACCGATAAAATGGTGTGTGTGATTGCAAGCCCTTCCTTAAAGATAAGAGGAGGTGTGATGCTAGTAGTGGCCGCTACTAAATTCTGGGTAAATTCAAATCAGTTACACAACTGAAATACCCATGACTCTTATCTCAATCTGCTGCTTTGCCCTCTTGATGTTTTAATAGTTGTCTCTTGGTATATTAAAGGAGTCATACAAAGCCAATTTTCCACGAGCTAATTTTACCCTGTCAAAAACAGCTCTTTAGAAATCACTCTGTACTGTGTACTTCCCCTTTAAATCTTCACGAGCTCTGCTGACCCCGCCCCTCTTTTCAGAGGCACTGTCAGGGGATCTTTTTTTTTAGCTGTATTCATAGTGAAACTTGCTAATTAGCACATTATTAGGAAAGGCGATTTGCAAAGATTCATTAAAAGTCATTATACTCACTGCTTCTGTAGGTGAGGCTGGATCATGAATGATTCGCGTGAACATAAATGCAATTTTGTTGATCAAGGGGGCATTTCCTTCAGAACCAAAAGTAACATTAATCCTCTGCATCTTCAGTCACTAAGATGTCGGGGGTAAATGACTACTGCTATGTTCATTAATACATTCAACAACAAAACACCTCAATCGCTTAGGAGTCATGCTTATCTCTGCATCTCGGACTAATGACGGCTTACTCAGGGCGGGTCTGAGGTAAGACACCAGTTCAGTCTGTGTGACACACTGCTGTCAATCAACTATTTTGGGAGTGGCCTCTGTCGGTGTGACACCCATTTGAGAATGGCTTGATTTCAGAAGGGGAAGGGGGATTTCAGAACTTATTTTTAATAAATTAAAAGAAAACTACTAGGTGGATCTTTATTATTGTAGGGTGATTGTGTACACACACTCCTAACACACATTTCAGTCCAAACAGCTTGTAAAAGTGCATGTGGCACTTTTTTAAATACTTGTATTCTGTATTCAATAACGTTGTGTGCTTGACTCATCCTGCTATTGTATGCCCAAATAAATTTTGTCCAGTTAGAACCTTTTGGTTTCTTTTTTGATTGGCCTTGAGTATTACTTGATGACGTCATCCTTAAGAAAAAAATGGCCCTTAAACTGTTTCCATACATAATTTGACCTATTGCGCAAATCATATGCAAGTAGTCTGTTCTTAATCCATTAAAAAATAAATAAATAAAAACCTTAGCCCATTATTAAATTATATAGGCCTACATAAAAAATAACAAATTTAATGAGTTTTCATGTTTTTGTACTTTGCTATAGACTATTTAGATACTCCAGCAATAGGCTATTCATAAGCTGGTGTATTATTATTATTATTACTTTTTTTTCTCCTGATTACATTTTATTACACTGTATTGGAATGTTAATTTGGGTTATTTTATTTCTCCTAACCAACAGCCAACGGCCATTAAGCCATTATTAGATTATGCTAAATTATAAGTAAATTAAATTTGATTTGATACGTGGCTGTGACCCTGTCAGAAATGCGGCAGAAGCGTTCGGATCCATATGCAAGGTATTTTATCAAGAACACAGGCAGGGTCGGTAAACCGGCAGACAAAACAATGGAGGCAGTGCAGAATCAAGGTCGGGGGAACACAAGCAAATGTCGGGACCGGCAGCAGACAGTCACAGTCCAAAACAGTCCAAAAAACCAAACACCAGAAAAGACAAAACACAGAAAAGCCCGCTTAGAAATGACACTGGAGCAAATTAAGACTTTGCAGTTTGTTGAAGTTTCAGACTGTCTTTTTTGTGTGAGTGAGATAAGTGCGTGGGTGTGGTGACGAGTTGCAGGTGTGTGTAATCAGTCCAGGTGTGTGTAATCAGTCCAGGTGTGTGTGATTAGCCAAGGGAGTGAAGCATGATGGGAAATGGAGTCCGTGGATGTAATCCTGTGTTGAATATCGTGACAGACCCATTTAAAATAGCTTAATTGTTTCCAGGGATTAACTTTATACATGAAAAAATGAGGATTCACATCACAGCGCAGAGCTTGTGTAAACAGAGAAAAACATAAGCTAAAAGAAAAAAAGGCCCATATGCCAAATATATATTTTTATAAATAAATAATAAATTAACAAAACGAAAGAAAAAAAAACTGCAAAAAGTAGAAGCCAATATGCAGAATTTCAGTTCATTCTTGTGATGTGCTCTTGAAAGCAGCATCCAATTATTTACAAAAATAATAATTTTGAATAATGTCTTTTTCTTGAACGAATATTGCAAGCTGTTTCCACTTTCATAAGGGGAAAAAATCAAGTGATCCTGTCGGCACCACACAACCCTATAACTACTAACTCGACTATATATCCTGAACAAAATTAAGCTTAATAAATTTTAACTTTCAAAAGTATTAAAAAGAAACTCGAATCGAATTAAGATATTTATGTTTGAAAGGTAACTCATCTTTTTACCATATATCAAATTTTAGATGCAATAATATGAATATGATTTAATGTGCTTTTGAACTATGCTAAGGTGCTTTGACATGAGCAACACCACAAACACGGAAGCTGCTAATAGGCTAATTCTTTCATGTGACACTATATTTATTTGCGTTAAAGCCCATTTTCTCGACAAAAGGTGTTTCCAAACATTTTTTTGCGACATTTGAAGTATCGATATAAGTGCTAAATATTTTTTTGCAAAGAAGCTTTGGATGGAAACCTGGCTATTGACACCTACGTTGTCCTCCAACGAAAATACTTCCACAACAAAACCATTCTGCATCTCCTTTAGCTGCGTTCCTGAATGAAATGCATTGTTTAACGAATCAAATACGTGAATGATTTGATGGGTCACTTGTTTCATGCCAGGATGAATCAGTGTGTTTAAATTAATCATACAAATAATTCAGTACAGACAAGTAATTAGTAGTTAGCTTAGAAACATGCTTGAGTCAAACGTTAGTGAAAATTATTCTAAAGTCTAAAGGAGATTTAAAATGTGCCTTTGCCATGCGGGGCACCATTTCTGTAGTATGAGTTGCAGACCATTAATTAATGGATGGATTCCTAAGCATGCTGGGGTATGAAACTGGCCAGTTTTATCCACTGTTGTTGGTTAACAATGAAAGTTGAAGTGCAGGTGTCAGCAGAACAACCCAGAGAAAGGAAATGGGGGAATGCAGAAAGAAAGAGAAACACAGCAATTATCTGAGGTTAGCCTGGTGCGTCTGGTTTTGTCTGTGTTTACAGTGCTGTGTTCTGAACACTAACGAGACAGACAACACTCGTTAATAATAAATTGGGCAGGTGGTGACAGAGAGGGACAGAAAGACAGAGGAAGAAGAGAAGTGAAGGTGGGAGTTCTTAGATGATCTCTTCAATTAGATGCATTAATTAAAAACCTAAGACACACAATAGAAATGATCTGGATCAGAGAGCTCAGAAGCTATACTGTCAAATTTATATAAAATGCACCCAAACAGTGCTGATTCAGGTTCACATTACGCTGATGTTGGTCAGTAATAGTGCCTGCTTGCCATGATGCTTTCAGACATGTATTTTGATTAAACCATCATAAGCACGATCTTAAACTACACATCAGATTGTACAAACCTCCAACTTCCATTACAAAATGCTTTAAGCTTTACTCAAAAACATTCTCTTCTATCAAAATCAATATTAGGCTTCAAATGAAACACAAAACGCAGCAAATGCACAGACTATTGCAATGCCCATAAAACACCAGTGAAATCACTGACTAATCACCAAAAAAACTCCCCGTCTGACTTTTTGGTGTTTTTCCTCAAATTCTGGATTTTGTTGTTTAGTGTTTGTGTGTGGAAATTATCTTTTTTGATCATGATCATTCATTTTTGAGTTTATTTTTGGGTATGTGTTGGACTAAGAGAATTAACCTATCAATTGAGAAAATAGTTATGATAGTCTGTTGTCATAAATTATGGCTAATGCCTGTATGAATAGTTTACTGACACATGAGTGTTTGTTTTTGCAAGTGAAGGAAGTTAAGATCAAAGAATCACAATTCTTGTTATTATCAGTCCTATTGGATGTTCCCTCATTTTCTCTTCTCCCCTGCTGTCTTTCTATCCCTTGTCATGCTTTGTGGATTCCTCTTTTATCTTTTTAGTTTTTGTACTCTTGCAGCAGTGATATTTTTTGTCTTTTTTTTCCTCAAAAAGTTCAGTGTCATCATTTTTTTCAGTGTGCATTGAAAGCATTGCTTTGTGTATCTCTTCAGTGAAAGGTCTTTTCCTTTTTGTCAATCACAAAATATATTGTCATAAACAGATGAAGAATATGCTTTCTGCACAGACAAATACCTTGTCTGTAAAAAAGCTATTAAACATTTTCAATATTATTGAACAGATACAGTTCATTGAATCTTCACCTTTTGTGACAACACAGCAGGAGACATCGTATTTCAGTTTTATAATGTAAAATATAAAATTACTATAAATATAAAATCAATGTACAACTATATATTTTTCAACTATATAATTGTCTAAACAATGTGATCTAACTCACAGAATTGTGTGAAATAACCACATATTCTTAATGCAAAATTCCGTGTTAGTATAACTGTTACGGTGGGTCTCAGCGAAAGAGAGAGCAGGAGACGTGGAGGTAAATAAAACAAAGTATTTTAATAAAGAGAAAAACTCGGAGTGGTATTCAAAAGACATAAAAGAGACATTCAAAAGACATCCTAAAGGCCACGAAGGCAGAGTCTATGGTAGCCTTTAGGGTGGATCTGGAGTCCCGGGCAGCCATGGCGGATCAGGAGCCTCTGGAGGCCATGGCGGATCAGGAGTCGGCTGAGGCAGTAGCGGACCAGGTGCTGGCAGTGGCCCTTCCCGCCCACCCTTTCCAGGATTAAGGCCTTACTTGATCACATAACCCAACACCTGCCCCTAAACCTACCATCCATTAATAAAACACAAAATAAACTGGCAGATACAACTACCAACAAAATTTATTAAAAAGGATTAATATTCTAATTATTCAAAAGGATTGATCACCATCTCTCCGTGCGCCGTGACTCATCTGCAGCTGCTGCTCTGCCCAAATTTAAAAAATGCAGCCTGGCTTACGTCAGCCTTGGTTGTAAAATTCTATTGGCTCTCGCATGTCTTGTGACGGATCGCGTCATGCTGTAGTGAGATGTTATTGGCTCTTGTGTGTCTGGTGATCGATTGCTCCATTCTACAGGACGAGTGTGTGTTTTGAGTAAGAGTCAACGCGTTAACGGAGCGGGATTGTCGAGAAGCTTAACTAGGATTGTATTCTGAGGTGGTCCTAATTTCTTTAGCCTTCCTCTTGGGGTGTCGGTAAGAACGCAGGAGTGGACCTTGTGGTCGCTTCCTCACGCCACGGGACACACATTCTCTGTGTGTGGCTTGTCTGGGAGAAGATCATGCAGCAGCCGCTCTCAAGGAAGGGGACTGCCCAGCGTGCATGCAGCTCTCTCTGGCTACTCTCCGCTCAAGTGTTCCCCGTGGCTCAGGCCCCGCTGTCGCTGAGGCGAACCATGGGGTTCACAGATCGACTTAATGGAGGATGGAGACGGGTGATCCCCTATCTCCTTTCCAGCCCATTAGCTCTGATGTGATCCCAGGTGTAGACCGATCCGCGCACTCATCTTCCTCCGAGGAGGTTGATGTAGTCAGCGTGGACAGCCAGCCTTTGCCCCAGTTGGAAGTGGTCACTCGCGCTGTTGAGAATCTCAGTTTGGAGTGGCCTGAGGCGCCACAGCCTGAGCTTTCAACAAGCAGGCTGGATGAACGCTTTCTGCGGCCACGGCCGCTGCCATTCCGCCGCAGCCTCCCGTTCTTTCCGGACCTTCACACCGAGGTGTGTAGGTCCTGGAGAAAACTGTTCTCTGCCAGAACATACCTGCATCTGATTATTATGGCAATGTGGCAGGTTTAGCAGAGAAGGGCTATAAAAAGATGCCCCCGGTAGAATAGATGCTCACGAGCCATCTGTCATCTTTAAAAGATCAGTCTTTACCCTCCAAGCCGCTGTGTGTGAGGTTAGCGTTGGGAAAGACTATGCAGTGGCACGCCAGGCTGGTGGTTGCGTGCATACACTGTTACACATAAATTGTTTGGAGTTGCTGGCGGTGTTTCAAGCACTGAGGTGGTCATTCGTTTCCTTCGTGGTGCACTTAGGCTAAGGTCTGTGCTACGACCCAGGGTTCCGACTTGGGATCTAGCAGTACTTGACCCCCTCTGCCAAGCTCCATTTGAGCCTTTGGAGCAGGTCTCGGACCGTCTCCTCGCCATCAAGACTGCAGTGTTGTTTAGTGGATTGTAAAGTCGAAAGTAAATAACCCACTGACTGGATACCAGCTGTGTATGTTCGACAGTCCACATCCTTCACATATGGACACTAATGTGAAATAGGTTAAAAATGCATAAATACTCAGTGCATATCAACGGATGTCTAATAACAGACAAAGCAATAGTTTTCAAGGAATGAAAACTTACTGTTGCTTATGTTGTGTGACATTGGATCCAATATAATTGACACATCATTGTCTTTTAAAGTTTCAACCTTTCTGAAAATCCTTGTTGAACTGTGCCTTGTTTGTAAATGGTTTCATGGTAAAATGACTTAAACAAAGAATCATGTTCTTACTGACGCAGTAAAATAAAAGAGGGTGGGGCTATACAGGCAGTGATGTAGAAGCAGGCATTGATCTCCTTTTGCTGAGGCAGTGTTTAGCTACACTATACACAATATAAACTTTTTTAGATTAACAAGAAAGTTTTGAGTTCTTAAACTTACAGTAAATATATCAAAAAATACAGAAAAAAATCGTTCTGACTTTTTATCTCGACATTTATTCTTCCTCTTTTAAGATGCCAGTTTGTGAGACCTGTATTGCTATAAGTAATAAATAATTGCACTGGCGTCATAAAAGAAGTATTGCTTAGAGAACATTTATAGCTGTCCATCCATAGGCATTAAGAAGGAAAAAGCAAGGATGAATTTGAATAAACAGAGTTCTAAATGGAAAGTGAGCATTGTAAAGCCTTTTTCAACTTCAAGGATCATATGAAAAGCCTTTTTTGCAATACACTTCTGAGTGATTGCATAACATTTTATTTGAATTAAAACAATAATTTCCTTTTTTATACATAAACAAAGTATGAATGGCAGTACAGTTTACCCAAATCTAACAGTTTTTGTGTCCTTCATATTCAATAGAATTAAGATGTAGGAATTGTGGCCTTCTCAATCTTCATGCTGAGAAGGACACGGGAGGCAGGTGAAATGGACAGATTTCGAAAAGGAGAGGGTTGAATCAGACGTGATGCAGGAGATGATGGGAGAAAAGGTGAGAGAGATGGGCAGAGGTGTTTATGGAGAGAAAGACTGAAAGAGAACGAGAGGGAGAAGGGGGGAGAGAGCAGATGACAAATTGAGATGAATAGATGTAGTCCGGTGCAACAGTGGGAAGCTGTGGCTTATTAATAGAGAGAATTAGAAAAGCAGGCTGAGTCAATCTGCACCATGTCACCCTGTATCAGCAAGCAATCAGAGACACACAAATACACAAACACACACACACACAAACACACAAGCTACAATCTCAGCTTCCTGTAAGCCCGTACTCTTCCTTTTTCTCTCTCAAACACCCATCCATTGCACACAAGCTTGTATATACACATTTTTGCATATTTAAATTAACATTATAGAATACATTGTATTGTAATGTGTGAAAGAATAATATAATTGTATGATACATTTAGTTCAGCGTTATAGATCATAGATCATGTTTGTTTATGCAATAACAGATAGAAATATGCAAAATCATTTATCACTATTGATTTTTGCTAGAAAAGTCCCAAGACATAATTTTAAAATACTACCTACCATATTGTAACAGACAAAAGCATTAGCAATTACAAAAAGTAATGTTTATATGTCAAAACCAAACAAATTTTTTTAATTTTTTTTTTATAAATCATAAATGTATATTGTTTAGGGCCGGGACTTTAACGCGTTAATTTAGATTAATTAATTACACAAAAATAAAGCGTAAATTTTTTTTTTGCACATTTTAATAGCACTTATTTTTGCACCGCGGAACGTTTCTCACTTTTTGGCGTTTGAAACGTTTTGGCGGACCGATTATACTGGAGCACCAACTAATTTTCTAATGTTCTGAACATTTCTAATGTTCTGAATGTACTTAAAAGTAGAGATGCACCAATCCAATTTGGCCGATATGTTTGCGCGTTTCAGGTGCGTGATTTCACATTGAGCCGTGTATACTACACCCAGCCGATATTCACTGACGAGCTGTATCTGTATCAGGCCAATCTGTATCGGTGCATCCCCATTTGAAAGTATTGTGTTTTATTTAAAAAAAAAACAGTTTACAGAAGGTCTACCTACTTATAGGGTTCCTGAATTTCTGAAATGTAGGCTAGTATATTTCTAAATATCTTCTTGCTACACTTAATGGCAGTATTGCACTGGTCTGTTGGACTTGGTTGAACAAAAATAATCAATATTTTGTTGCTTAAGCTTATGTATTATACAATAGTATACTAAAAATCCATATGAAAAAACTTCTCACTGTTCTCAGGTCAAATATTTATATGCGATTAAAATGCGATTAATTTCGATTAATTAATTACAAAGCCTCTAATTAATTAGACTAATTTATTTAATTGAGTCCCGGCCCTAATATTTTTATAATAAATAAAAAAATCGATTTGATTTAAAAATACTAATTGTGTTTTTTAAACTGTACTTTCCTACCACATGTATTAATTTATTTAATTATTTTCTCATTTGTGTGTGTTTTGTGCTTTTTGGATAGTATATCTTTGCATATATTTAATGATTTATGTACAGCATAGAGTTGCTCTAAAAGTTTTCATGAGATAGTTATGCTAATGTGACCTCAGACATATCAAGCAGTTGCCAGTGTGAGAAGCTGACAAGGTGCATCATGGGAGGTGCTCTATTGATGAAGAGGCAAAATGGCAACAAGTCCTCCTTGGGTCTGCCCCAATGAGATTTATGCAGGAGAAAACATGGACAGACAGGCATTCACAGAAACACAGGCTGACTCACACAATTATAAACAGGAGCTGTAGTTCTCAATACATTCAACATTATTTAAAAAAGAAAAAAACATAAGCAGCCCTATGAAACCTACAAAGAGATGGTGTAAAGTTTTTACACTCTCTTTTCTCTTCCAAGGCTTTAGGGTGGCCTTCTTTCTCTGAATTTTTTTTTTTATAGATGAGTGCAATATGTCTTGTTTAGATCATATGATTCTATTTATATTCACAACGTTCTGACTATCACATGTCACAGCTGATTGGTTCTCTCCTGTATCAGTAGCCTATGAGCTTACTGCTCAACAATCAAATACTTGGCTAGTGTTTGGTGTAGCAGTAGCAGCACACTTTAGAAAACATCCACCCTCCCCAGCTCCACCTGTATAGATCTGCTATGGGGTTGATCATGTAGGCTATGGGGTGTTATTAATATTTAATGGGGTTATATGTGTATAAACAACTATATGTATAAAACAACTTTAAAATCTGTTCATCATATGAATCCATCTATCTACACTGAGAAACAAGTTTAGCACACACAATTAGTTCCAACATTAGCATTTATCTTTAAGGACAGTGCAATCATCAATAATCAGAACAAATCAATTTTGAACAAAATCAGAACAAAACAATCATTTAAACCACCAATGACAAAAACACAGAACCTAAATGGTATTCAATGATCACCTGTACAGGAGCCTACCCTTTAATTTGAATAAAATCATTGTTTAAACAATGTACTGTATAACCCAACAGGGGAGGAGAGACAACCATGACTGCTTCTCCAGCAGTACGAGAGATACAACTAAAAAAAGTATGATGAGAGACAGAAGGAGAGGCGCTTTAGTACAATACATAATAGCGACTGGCAGAGGGAGATGGTGATAGAGATATAAATGATGGTGGAAGTGGGATGATAGGGAAAGAGTAAGGTGAGAGCTAAAGTGTGTGGGGGAGGTTGTCAGTAGCAATGTGTCTATCACTGCTAATGAGCTCTGAAGGCTAAAGAAACAGAGACACTGACAACAGACTTGAAAACACAGCTAAACTGTCTTTCACCCTACACACTGTCATTCTCTTTCCCTCTGTCAAGCTTTCTAATCCTTTCCTCCTCCCTCTCCCTCTTTTAACATCACCACAGATGAATGCAAAGACAATTTCCTTTTTTTTTATTGGCCATATAATGAACACATATCATGCTACTTTAATTGGTGTAATTTTAAAGACACCTCTAAGCAGGCATTAATAAGTAAGCTTATATACTAGAATAGGTTTGCCTTGGCAAGTGTGTTATGACTCTTGAGGGACATTCAGTGAAGCAAGAGAAGGGTTAACAAGAGGTTGAATTTTCAACACATTCAAGATTTTTGCAAAATGTGCTATCCGTGCCTGCTGACTTAAAAATGATATAAAGGCATACTTAACCTACATTAAGCAATTCATACAATGTTTTATGTGTACGTATTGCTCTTCTGGATTTGCTCCTAAAAAATGATGTTTTAGGTTTTGTGTTGGGTATGATTCAGGACAGATTTAAGGTCACTCTTGTAAGACTTGTTTGCTCCAAACAGGGTGTAATCTTACAAAAAACTCTCCAAAGAACCTTTCAGTGAATTAATTGAATGAATGAATTCTCATAAGAACCATTTTTTTAATGTGTAGAATATTTGAAGAGTCTATTTACAGTAAAAAGAACCTTTTGTGTGGAAAGGTTCAATTGATTTTTAAAAGTTCTTCACAGAACCATATACAGATACCAATAAAGAATTTTTATTTTTTTTAGAACTGTAATAGTCAGTCTGTGTAATTTTATTTTTTGTGCTGTAATAACAAAATGAGCAAATCACTACATTATATCTCTTGTAATATATTGGCTAATATATCATCATCCTGTTTATGCTAAACTCGTCTCTAAATATGTAACAATTTAGCAGTACGTACACATTGTTCACATGCCATTTCCCACACCCCATATTTAGGCTAGTAGTTAGAGACAGCTAATTTACAGTCGTTGCTATATTTCTTGCTGCGACCATCTCTCACTCCTGCTAGTGACAGCATACCAGTACAAGCTGACTTATTTTTATAAGTACTAATTGGGTAGACAGCAACCCTATTAGGATGCACATCTCCTCGGGAAATCGATTTCTTGATCTGCGGAGACTGGTGCGAGTGAGCGCGAGCGCGTAATTGTGTGGAGGGCGGGGGAGCGCGCGACAGACATCCCGCGGGTGGAAGCGCCTTTTCCTCACACAAATCGAACAAGTGAGAAACTGTTGCTTCTTGGCGATGCCTTAACCAAAAAATATTGCCATATTCGACTTTTAATTAGTAATTTAGTCACTAAAGAAGTCCGCGAGCGCCAGTAGTAGTTTAACGATTCCTAAATAGAAGTAGCCTACTCATGTTTAAAGTGAACTGTCTTGAAGAAGCAGCAAAGAAGCGGCAAAGCAAAAGCAGTAGACAGAAGATATTTCAATCTGACAACAGTCACACCAGAGTGACCGTTAAAGAAAAACCCGAAGGCGCGAGATTCTCTGACATATTCTCAGCTGTTCGCGCACGAGAGGGGAGCTGCTGCGTCTCGCGGAGTTACCGTCAATTTTCAACTTATTAGGTAGGTAGAATTGTTTTACTGTGATCAACTGTTTCTCCGAAATGTTTTACAAACTTTTAATAGATTTTTGTTTCGATGATTTGCCTTCTAACTGAAATCAAATTGGGGGGAAATCGGGAAACATATTTGATAGTGATTTTATGAGCAGACTACATAGCACCATTTAAAAGTTAATATTGCGCATATTTTGTTATTTGAATATAATTGGGCAAGACCTGAAAACAGGCAGGTTTCCTGCGTTATCTCAATTTAATTAAGAAATATGTGATACTTAGAAGTATACACTCACATAGTAGTAGTACCTGCAAACTCTGATTGCATAATTATAGTCAGTCAAATAATAATGATAATTAAAAATAATACTGTGCAAACATGCATGTGATCAGGATGCCTTGTTCTTAAAAGTGTATTTTTCCTGTTAAATACATAATACTGAACAGAAATATATAATATCTCAATAAGCTTCAGGATCCGTTGGCAGCTTTTAAATGATGTGTCTTTAGTTTTCCAGTTCATCTAATTTAGCTCTTTTTCATCTTTCAACTCAGCGAGAAACATGTCAAGATGCTAGAGGAGGTTGATCTTGGAACCTGAATGTTATTCAGCTGAAGTTTGATGAAGACCAGCTGGAATTGAAAATCACCCAGAGTGCTGTGAGCCTTATTTAAAATTATATCTTACCATCCATTTACCATCGGGCTTACAGGACGTTCACAGGCAAAGTGCTTATATGCATTTAAAGGTTTAAGACTGTCAAAGTAATATACAGCTTGGATTGTTGATGCTAAATTTAAATCACAGTCACAGCTTTCTTCTGTGTGAAGAGGGGCAGAGTATGTTTCAATGCTGCAGAGGACATGGACTTTTCTGGGAATTCTCCAGAATGTTTCTTGAACTTCTCATGGAAAAATAAGCCACACTGTTGTGACTCAACCAATCTATAAGGAAACCACACTGCCATACAGCAACCCCTGAGAAATACATCTCCACATCACCTGATAGAATCTCCATCCACGGACGAACATTCGGAGACACCAAATCCCCCATGTTGCTTATATCAGACAAGTGATATATATTTATATGACAATATAAACCCACTGGATCATCCAGAATTGCTGTTTATATGGAGCGATAACTGGGGCCGGTGTGTGTCACTCTGAAGAGGTAGTTGTTGGTGGGCTGGTGGCTATGATTTTGAAGCAGTAAATGCAAGCAGAGGGGGAAAATAGCAGAAACCGGAACTTTTAAAAGGAATTAAACACGGACATCCTTTGTGACTTTATTCCATATAGGATATTTGATTTGTTTGTTGCTGACGGTGGACATATTTTATATATCGAAAAACAATATCTTTTTGCTCATTCCTCAGACACAAGCCACGTTTCATCGTATTGTACTCCTTTGATAACTTTTCTATCTCACCTTAGTGCTTTTTCCTTCCCAGAGTTCATTCTGGCCGGGCCTGTTTCTTCTAAAGGGGAGGAGGACTTCCTCTCTATCGCTGCCTCGCGCCTCAGCCGCAGGAAGCGCGTTATTGGCGCGGCAGTGGGCGTGGCCATGGTGCTGGTGCTACTGGTCGCTATTCCGCTATTGGTCCACAGCACCAAACTGGGTGGGTCTGGAGCCGGAAGTACACATTATGAGATGCTTGGAAGCTGCAAGATGGTCTGTGACTCTTTAACGCCCACCAATGAGCTAACACCTGTTTCATCTCCTCCTCCCGACACCGCTGGACGCAGAGGAGGAGGCAAGTCGGGTTTTCGTGGAAACCAAGGGCTACCGGGCCCCCCGGGCCCACGTGGGCCACCTGGAGAACCGGGAAAGCCAGGTCCACCTGGACCTCCGGGTCCAGGCCCAGGGGGATACATTCCATCGTTCTACAGCCCTAAAATTGCCTTCTATGCTGGTCTGCGCAAGCAACATGAGGGGAGCGAGATACTCAAGTTTGATGACGTGGTGACAAATGTAGGGAATTACTATGAGCCTACCACAGGCAAGTTCACCTGCCCTCTTCCTGGAATCTACTTCTTCACCTATCACGTGCTCATGAGGGGCGGAGATGGAACTAGCATGTGGGCTGACCTCAAGAAGAATGGACAGGTAGGAGATGTGCACATATGAATCTGTGTGTAATGTAGAGTTGAATTGACAATAGTAAAAGAAGTCTTCATTACCCAGAATCCCTGTGATTGAATAACAAACCAGTAAATTCCTTTTTCTGTCATTCCAATTTGAGTTTATGTGGGACGTGACCCATTCAAATTCAAATTCCAACTCATAAATTAAAAGACAGCCAGTTCTTCAACTCTTAGTTTTGCACGTTATTGTTGAAGGCAGTTTTTAGATTTTTGCTGTGCAATGGAAAGTTTACTAACTAAGTTTTTAGAGGTATTTTAACTAGACAAAGTCAGACGTGAATGAACTGTAAAAAAACAAGAGTGTGATTTGACTGAAATATCAAACAAATATTAGATTCACCGGTAGGATTAAGGAATACATTTAACATTCAAATAGGATCCAGTAAGGCAGCTTTTCAATTATTCAGCAGTCATTTTCTCAACCTATCACTTGATGCCTTGCTGTAGATACCTAGAGTGGGGAAAAATAGGCAATGCGAACATATAGCGAAAGACAATGATGACTTAAAAAGAGTATAGCATATCAAAATGGGTTCAAATGTGATATGAACAGTCCATTTTAACCAAATAAACCTTTGTAATATACATTTTAAGAGTCAGAAATAGCAACAGGTAATCAGTTTCTGATGAAAAGAGGACATTTGTAACACACACAAACAAGCTAACTCTCTCTCTTTGACACTCTCTGGAGTGGAACGAAATGCAACAGCTGGAGACAGTCCTCACAGGACCCGTGGATTTAGAATAAAAGAAAAAGTAAGGAGAGAAAAAAACCTCTCCATCTGGTGAAACATGACACGGATCTGGGATTCAGGCGCTCTCAACTCAACCGCTCAGTTTTGATTTTTAGTAGTGAAACAGAAAGCGGGGATTATCCAAAGAGATATAAAAAATTCCCTTGGCAAAATGTGTTTACATACACACTGTCTCTGCCTTTCTCACTCACACACACAGATTCCTTTTAGCCCATTGTGACAGATATATCTGACAGGAAGTGATGAAAACCTTTTAATGAGTCTGTAGCAACCTGTCAGCTTCTCTTCATCACACTACCATTAACATGACATAACACCTGCCATTAATGCCCTTTGTCTGTTCATCAAACATGATCCAGCACAAAAGAAACTGATTGTTTATCCACAGCTTTGGAATCCAAAAAGTGTATCTGTGGTGGAACAAGTTATGAACCTTCTCAGATAAAAGTATTGATTCAAATGCATAAGCTCTGCATGCGAAGCCAAATGCATACATTAGATTCGCATTTTAAACCAGAGAATTTATCCTTAAATAAATTTGTGGAAAAAATGCATTTGTTTGTTCAAAGTGGTAACTTCTAAAGGAACTGGTTATGTCTATGTAAAAAATATTATATTAATATTAGAATATGACAGTGAACCAAAATATACAATTACAAAAATTATTAGAGGAACTGCTACACAATGTCATTTTTTTATATTTAGTTTAAGGGCAAATTGGGACACTTTTTGACTGTAATATCAGATCAAGAGTTACCTAAACTAACCTAATGAGTAGTCATCACAATATTACAGTAATACTGAACTTTGTACTGAACGCTGATACTCGGTTTTCCTCATATAGGAGCAGCATGTCTGCTACTCACATACTAAAAACATGTTATTGCTGAATATACAATAGGTCATGCGCTGCAGGCCAAATCCAGACTGCTTGGGATTCAACACAGCCTCCATTAACTGGAGGACGAGATGCGGAAAGTGAGAAGATGAGGAGAGTAAGCTTAGGCAGTGTACGGCATGCTGTACTGCATTTATTGTCATTCCAGTGATCTCCTCTTGTGCTAAATCATTCATGTCTTTAAGATGAGATTCCCTCTTTTCCACCTGGGCCTCACACAAACACACACAGAGCCACACTCTGCCAAATGTCTATCTCTGCCCTCATTAATTATCTCTCCCCTTAGCTAAATTATTTAACCCATCTCAAGGTCCTCTCAAAGCATCCTCAAAAATATACACCAACATGAGTTTGAATTCACTCTTAAAGTGACTCAAAAATTGCATTTCTGTCATCATTTACTTAGCCTTATTACAAACTTTTCATCTGTCAAACACCAAAGATGTTTTGAAATATATTTGTTTGCAAAATTGACACTCAGGGCAGTGTCCCCATTGCCTTTTAATGTATTGACACAGGAAACAACCATACAGGATTTTAACTCGAGTAAATAATGAAAGACTTTTCATTTTCAAATAGGAGCTGTTGGAAAACCTGCCCGTGCCACTTTAAAATATTTATTCTAGCTTTTTTAAATGAAAAAGCAAAGGCGAAACCTAAAAGTGTGAGCCCACCCAGATGAGCAGGGTGTGCGATGGGAGGGGGCAAAATGGTGTGGGATGATAGAGAGATGAATGGAGGAGAGGAAGATGGATGGCTAATCAGAGGAGAGCCGACAGAGAGGTCGGGAGAAAGTGTTACTGCGAGGCCAGAGACACAGACAGCATCAGATCAGTGTAAGTAAGATAGATGAGCAAAACGACAGAATGTGTGAGCGCACGTGTAAGTGAGAGACAGAACGAGGAAGGACTGCTGACCTCATTGCAGGTCATAGATTTGCACAAGCTGATATTACAAGCACAGTCTATGATCTTCCGTCCAGTACAGGTAGACTCCAACACATTTTGAGACAGGCCAAAATTTGCGGCCTGTAACTGCAGCGAGATTGTGGCAGTTAGTTTTATTTTTAGAGAACTCTGAATATTAATGTATTTGTGAAATGTCACTTATTAGATGAAGTTTGGCTCTTCGTAGCAGGGGTAGATTGCATGGGGCTGAATAAGAATCGAAAACAGCATCATGAAGAGTGCAGCAGGGAGCGCAACGTCCACAAATTAATGTCACTCAAGTAGAATACGCAGCCAATTTGTTTCTCATTACAAATTCGATTAATTAATTCAGTAATTGATTCTTGGCTATGTAAACATGTCTCTTCTCATCCCACTGTACGACTAGCTTTTACTTTGGGTTCAGCTTTAGCACTTCACCTCCCTGTCTCTTCGGAAAAAAAAGACCCTCTCCGTGGTCTCGTCAGAGTTAACACGGCACTAATTAAGGTGTGATGCAGAGAAGTTGTTAGAAAAGCCTTGAACATCCTGTCAATTACACAGCAGCTAATGAGTTTACATCCTCCAATTAATTAATTAATATAGTTAATGAGGTAATCCCACAGTACCTTGACAGGTTTTTGCAGCTGTTGCAATAGATACATGCACACCCCTTTTCCCTGCACCTTTTCTGTGTACGGTTTTCTTCTTTTGTATCTCTACAGAAGCTCTCATTTCCTGTGCTTTCACTGCCCTTTGCATGGACAAAAGGTCAAACTAATATGAACTCTTAAGATTACGTCAGTGTGTGTGAGGAGGCCCATTCAGGGGAGGACATACAGTACAAAACACACATGAAACCTGCATTACGCAAAGCACTTAGATTCTCAAGTATAGTCATTTTTACCAGGTAAAGGACATGCTGAGAAACACACACCCGGAGCCTTTAACCTTGAGGAGGGACTGTAAAAAGAGATGGAAGAATTATGGTATGCCGCTATTATGGAAATACTGGTAAATACGTTTAAAAAGTTTGTGGCAAATAATATGGCATATTCATTTCATTCATTCTTGTTTCATCTCATCAATGATCACTTCAACAAAGATTAGAAAGAGAAATGAGGCCAAAAAAGGTTAAAATTGCATGGATTTTTTATATATACCTTATCACACCTATATCACAAAACTGATCCCTTACAGTTCACTTTTTTTTCCATCCAAGCTTGTTTCTGAGCAATACATATTAGTGAAATTAAAAGTCCTTGCGTCAGATAAGTGAAGCACTACTTCAAATAAAATCAGTCATACATGGAGCCCTGCAGTCACATAACCAATTAGCCTCTTAAATGTTACTCAGAATACAGAATTACAGGAGATAAATGGTTCATTCATGAATTCATAAATCACAGCGTTAACCTTTAGCAATGGAGAACATGATATATTTTGAGGTAACAGACGGTGGTAAAGCTACATGCCCTCTGTGTATGCAAGAGGGTTGGTATTGTAAAAATGCATTTTCTTTTTTTATTTGATGATAAGAAATTTACTTAGTCATGAAACTTTAGGAATATTATGTACGGCACCGGAATAAACACATTTATGTCCTTTTTATGGATTGCCAAACAAATAAAATCCAAAGTAACATAATTTTAAAATAAATACACTCTTGAAGAAAAAAAAATGAAAATAAATTTGAAAGCAGCAGAAAGCCCTGTGCCATGTGTAGTTTATTTTATTGGCTTTCATAAAAGTCAAATAAAATAAATTACGTCTACAACCAAATAAAATAAATTAGGTTCACCACCAGTAATTTCTATGTATTTCTGTATATTATTTTCACTTCTGACAAATGGGTGTTTTTCTGTGCGTAGGCTATTTGGTTCTGGAGTTTATTTAATGAATATGTTTGTATTATCATCACGCTGTTTCTGTCAGGAACTGTCTGTATAGTTTAAACCGAAGACCTGCTATTTAATCTGATAACGGGTCCTTAAAATCGCTGGGGGGAACAACACAATGCACATGCTAGCTAAAAGTCTCTCTATTACTCTCTCTCTCACACACACACACACACACACACACACAGCAGTTAATACTTGGTGACTCCATTTGACCGGTGGTCGGTACGAGGCTCCGTTTATTGTGATACAGTGGAGTTATTGAGGAGTGGGCCCCATTAGGAGCAACAGCCGAGCCACTGCGCCGGGCAATTACCGAGCCGGCGAGGCCCCGACGCAGCCCCAGGCCTCCCGCGGGAGCTGCCACCTCGCGCCGTTAATCAATCCGATTTAGACTGGACAGGGACACGCGCCAACACGAGACGCGCTGTGGAGACACGCGCGTGACCTGCATTTTATTACGATTCCAGCAGAAAAAGATGGATAGATGGTGCAAGGAATGAACAGATACGGGGGGAAAGGTGCTGTGAAAAGAAAGATGAGGGGAAGACAGGGATAATTAATGAGTAGATGTGAGAAGAATTAAGCGCAACTCAA
Organism: Enteromius fasciolatus; assembly: GCA_032361145.1. NCBI lineage: Eukaryota > Metazoa > Chordata > Actinopteri > Cypriniformes > Cyprinidae > Enteromius > Enteromius fasciolatus. The sequence goes on from JAUMHR010000050.1 coordinate 13,226,185, forward strand.
GAAAATGTCGATCACTTGGAGACGCGACTGAAATACATTTGGAAAACATTATTCTTTAAAAGTACAAAGTGTGCAGAATTTTAAAAAGATAAATATTTTATAGATTATTTATATTTAATTTGATGGTAGCAGACCTTGGATGGTAAGCAGTAAGAATTAAATAAATTTGAATTATGCTCATTAATTATACACAGGAATGGAAGCATTAATTATGCTTTGATTCTTACATATAATAAGATCATGCATTAATCAGCAGTGCAAAAATTAGCCTTTGGTTGAAGCTGTATAGACATTAATCAGTGTTTTAACCTGAATTAGTTTGAGACAGGTGTGTTTATTTTATTGCTTATTTTCTTGCACCATGTGATTTTGTTTTTAATTCAAATAGCCTAGTAAAGCTTGGTATATGCAAAATAAATGGTATTATGAGTTTAACAATTTAACACATTTGTACTTTACATTGTTGTAACATTGGTACACTGTTGTGTTTAACAGCCTTTCCAATGTCTTACACGCCACACACACGCAACCCAGATCAATAAGCCTTATTCCCTTGGACCTTGGTCTGCCTTGGTCTTTTGTTCTCTCTCTGTTCAGAGAATCCCATAGCCTACTAAAGGAGGAGATGAGAAATCATAAGACATGAGGAAAAGACTGTTAGAAAGCAAAATGTTCCAGTGAGGTAAAAGAATTTAAGAGCATCTGCATACTGCCAATAGTTAGAAGCAGACAGATATAACATTTTAAAGGAATTCAAGCTGTTATTCACTGAACACTCATCTACTGTTTCTCCCCTGAATCTATTTAATAAGTATTAAAACCATTTTTTTCTCTCATTCCTGCATCTCTCAGGTGAGGGCCAGTGCAATTGCTCAGGACGCTGATCAGAATTATGACTACGCCTCTAACAGTGTGATCCTGCATTTAGACGTGGGAGATGAAGTCTGCGTGCAGCTGGATGGCGGAAAAGTGCATGGAGGAAACACCAACAAATACAGCACATTCAGCGGCTTTCTCATCTACCCTGATTAACACAGACACAAACATACAAAATATAAATATATTATCACATATTTAACACCATGATACAAGCTATACAACATGATATAAGAGAAAAAACAATCAAATTAACTTTCTGATAATAATGACAAAGTCAGCGGCATTGGCAAGCCATTTTATTTTCACGTATGATGTCATTCAAATTAAAGCAGCATATTTGAAGAGAAAAATGTATGCTGGAACTTGATTTTGTCCACTAGCAATTGACTTGACTGTAAAAAGTGGTCAGTTTATGAGTGGTGCACAATCTACTTCCATATAAAAAAATGTTTTAATCATAAGCCTCAATAATTTTAAATTCAAGAAGCCAAAGTATTATGACAACAAACATTCTCTAAAAGATTAATAGCAAAAAAATTGATTAAAAAGAAATCAGTGTTAACTATCTCATATACAGCAAAAAATTGTTCTCGATAAGACAGCTAGCTTATTTTGGAGGTGAAGCAAATTGTTAGGTTTTGAATTAAAGATAATTTGTAGACCAACGTTTTTCTTTAGAATAATGTACACAGATTAATTTAACACAATTAACGTGAATGAAGAAAGTAAATATAATGTATTCAAATTTAATTTGACGCTTGGTATTGACTTGTATTGCTGACAGTCATCTTGGTCTGATCATGGTGTATTTGCTACTTTTAAGGCAATTCCCTTTGAGAAACCCGAGGTCTTTTTCATGTAAATTTCCTGAATCACAGTGTCAGGCTCTTTTCCAATTTACACCATTACAGTATGTTGTGTCAAAGCTCATCCATTAGGCTAAAAAGAAAAACACCTTTGAGGATTACCCAGAATTAACTTGTATTTTACTAGATTACCATTTTCCCTCTGCACCATATGTATGTATGTGCATAACTTGGAAAAGGGTGTATGCATTTCATGGCATGGAAACTGTGTGTTTTAGCCTTTATGTCTACTAAGTATGTACACAGTGTTTATACTGGAAGAACTTTGAGACTATTGTGAAATTATAAATGATAATTATACCTCTCTGTATAATGCCACAAAACATCCTTTAGGATTGGTTAGTGGATTAAACATTTAAAGTGACCTGATCCATCTGTAATCTGAAGACATTAAGTTTCTATGTGTGTGTGTGTGTGCGTGTGTGTGCACGTTTATGTGGTTTATGAGGACACTAATTTGTATAATGACATGGCTATGACATAGATATTACAATAAGAAAGTGATTTATGTGGATATTTTCAGTGTCCCTGTAAATTCAAAAGGCTTAAAAAACATACTAAATGGTGTTTTTTAATTTTTATTTAAAAATGCCTGTAGTTTCCTGTCAGGGGTAGGTGTAGGGTCAGTGTAGGACAATACCACATACAGTCTGTACAGTATAAACACCATTACACCTATGGAGAGACCCCATAAACCACAAAAACCAACATCTCTGTGTGTGTGTGCATGTATCAACAATGTATGTGGTTCACATGTGTGTCCATATCAGTATAAAGTGTAAGAAAATTTGCTTTAAAATATTTGACTTGTAGATTGATTGCTGTTGTAAAGCCTTGCAGTTGTGTAATTAATCATTATTATAGACTTTTATTCTGGCAAGTTAAAGACTACATGCTGTAAATAAAAAAATAATAAACACGTTCGCGTCCATCTTTATTTCAACTTGCCTTCAATTTTTAATTAAAGCTGGACATTTAACATTCTGAGTGGTTTATTTTGGTTAAGTGTGTGTATTTGAACAGCCTGAAGGCATGAAGGCCAGGCAATCTACTCAACTAACCAACATATAATCAATACTAGCCTCCATCAATATGAAAATGAGCTACAGAACTCCCATAAAAAGAACATGTAAAAACAGTTAAAATAGACTGAAATCAAAATCATACTAGCTCTTAACAAAAAACACGCTCTCTATGCTTTTCTCAAACACACCACTAATTAGTCAGGAAGCAATTGACAGTGTTGATTACTATTCACTGTGCCTCACACACACAACCAGACGCAGACACATTTCCTTGGTAATGAGGGGAGATAGATGGCCGGGCATCCTTTGAAGGACAATAGTAAAAAGGTCAAAGAGATTGGCTAGACAGCAACACGAACAGGGTATGATAACTCTGACAGAAACAAGGTTGGGAAGGAGAAAGTTTCGTTGTTTGTCAATCTACACTGACATTGCCGGTTTTCACAACTCTTAATTTCTTGTGTATGCAAGGCCTCACGATCACTCAAAAAAGATGGAATTTGAGAAAACACTGAAGGGTGAAAGTTTCTCACGATCACATCCTCTAAATAGACATGAACATTATCCATACTTTTTTACAGTGTGCAACTTTAAGACAGTCAGTCAGTCAGACACAGATAGATAGATAGATAGATAGATAGATAGATAGATAGATAGATAGATAGATAGATAGATGTTTATTAATGTCAGGATACAGTAAGCATGACATACAGAATACATCAATTCTTAATAAATAATGCACATAAGAAAGGTTATAAGATATCGTATTTATACTTAAGCATGTTTACTGCTCATTAAACGGACAGAATATGAAATAACCATTGTAGGCCACGTTTAAAAGTGACTACCGAAAAACTAGCACTAAGCAGTGTAAAAAACACTTTTTACTTTAGACAACAACTCCACCTATTGACTACTTTTAGGTATTGCCAAGGACTGCAAAAACTGGACTTGAACTTGAAGAGTTTGGGATGCTCGAGTGCATCCAGTGTTACACTTACAACGCCGTTAGTTATACATTAATGGGATTATGAATGGCGCATTTGGTTGCTGTAAATTAATTATCACCGACCGTTCAAAATTACTTACCGTTTACTGGTTTTTGTTATTTATGGTTGAGCGTTAAAAAATTGCGTGATTTTGGTGATCTGACGTTTACAATTTGAGGGCAACTGTTAGATGGCTTTCAAGTTAACTAAAATATGAGATTACAACAATCTATTGTGCCAAGCTCAACGTGATTTCACTATTTGAGGAGGGGGATGGTATGCCGGGAAGACACTGGCCATCTTTGTTCGCCATTTTGGCTCAGGTTTTTCCAAAGCTTCAATGGAAGCGCAAGCCTGTAATTTGAGCCAGAATGGGGGTCGTTTCCTATCCATCGACTATTACTTTCGACTTTTCTAGCAAAAACAAATGAACGCCAGGGGGCGGTGGGTGGTAAAACTTTCGAGCAGACAAAGATGGCGGTACGGAAGAAAGACGGCGGCCCGAATGTAAAATATTTCGAAGCGTCTGATACCGTCTCGCAGTTCGACAATGTCCGGGTTTGGCTGGGCAAGAATTATAAAAAGGTACCATTCGTTTATTTGTAACCAGCGCAAACGGTCAATGAGATATTTGTGCAGGAAAGGGCAGACTCGAGGCGGGTAGGCAGAAAGGAGAGAGGGGAGGGCAGGAAAGGAGATGGGGAGAAATCCAGCTGTTTAAAATCCAGAGTCTGACGCGTCTCAGACAATAGAAGATGCTGGATGCGCGTCTTGAGAAAAGTCTTAAGACGTACTCAAGAATTGGCTTTATCTAAAATATCTGACGTCGTTTTCACATCTCTGGATAGTCATTTGACCTTATCTAATAGGTTTTTATGAATGGCCTTTCTCTTTTATAGCAGGAAAGGCCAGCTCGTGTAACGGGGCTGCGGTACTGGCAGCGCAAGTGCGTGAATCCAGATGTGCAGCCAAATCCGCCTCGCGCACCATGTGTGTAAAAACAGTCATGTGTTACAGACGGTGATACATTCACAGTCGGATGTGAAGAATATATTTTTCTCCTTTCAGTGGCAACAATTTTCCAGTGGGAAGTACTTGATACACTGAAACAATGTGTGGTGGAAACCGGTTTTAGTGAGCAACAAAGTCTAATTTCCCGCTAACGAAACACCTCAATTAGCATATGCATGAAATAGTCAAAGTGTTTCGTATCTGATGTAAAGAAATAAATACATATAAAACTTGTTTTAATGTAACGTAGTTAATGGAATGGAATCCTAATTTTAATAAACGTATGTTTTCACTTTTACGGAATTACCATCGCATAAATAATATAAAAATTAAAGGTTATGAATAAAGAAGCATTAAATAATTTAATGAAAACTGAAACTACAAATAAAAATATTCATCTAAATTATAAACTGTATGTGCTGTCATGAGAAAAACAGCACCAAAGCTGTAGATTACGGAATTCCTTTCACTTTGATGTCATTTAAAAACCACTGTATATTTGAAATATAGTTTATATATGTTATGTGATGTTGATTGTGATGAATGTGGAAGATGTAGCATGTCCCTATTAGTGGTGGAGCAATACCGTGGCCTATGAAAAGTTATTGCCTGGTAAAATCTTTTTTGCATTTTTCTGATTTCTTATATTACATTATTAACATTAAATCTGAGTGAAAGTTGAGTTTAAACACCACTGTATATTTAATTCAAGTTAATAATCTTAATGGTCGGGCAATTTACAAAAAATAACTCTTATTAGTAGAATTAACATGATGCATTATGTGTGTGTTCCTATTATTATGGTGTCTAGCATCTAAAACCTTCTGTTTCTTTCTAGTATATTCAAGCGGAGCCCCCCACCAATAAGTCTTTGTCAAGTCTGGTGGTTCAGCTGCTTCAGTTTCAGGAGGAAGTGTTTGGCCGGCATGTCAGCAACCCTCCCCTCACTAAACTACCGGTATTTACACAAGACGCTCTTCGTAATAGTATTAAATGCATAAATGTGATCAACACTGTAGAGTGCTCATGAAGCTCTCTTCTCATCCTCAGATAAAGTGTTTTTTGGATTTCAAATCTGGAGGAGCTCTTTGTCATATTCTGGCTGCTGCCTACAAGTTCAAGAGTGATCAAGGATGGTAATGGTCCTCTCTTACCCTCTTTCACTTGTCTTTATTGTTTAATTATCAATATAAATATATAAATGTAATTTGATTTAAATTAAATAGAATATTTGACATCTTTATATACTACAATATACAATTTGTAATTTGTTTTAGATCTATCAAGTTATCAATAATTTCTATCAAGTTAGACTGATTTGTATAGTGCTTTTTACAATATACTTAGTTTCAAAGCAGCTTTACATTGTTATACTGTAATATCTGTCATGCATTAGTGCTTTGCCATATAGCAAAAATGTTAATACTGTGAATAGGCTATTACTTCAAATTCATAGGAAATGTTAACGTAAAAAAAAACTAGAAAAACTGTAAAAATGTTCTTTTTATCATTTCATATGTACATTTGCCATTTATTTGAGTGGCCTAATCAGCTGTTGTATAATTTCTCTGACACTTAACCTTATGACACACTTGCCAGAAGAGTCGCGATTCGCCTCTCTCGTGGTGTGAATTGGTCCTTATGCTCCTGAATTCATTCTGCATGACATTTTTGCTGCATTTAAAGTTTCATCTAGTGTATCAATCCTGTGGTGCTCATTCAGTGATTACAGAGTAAAAATCTAATTAGTTGTTCACTTCTGTATCCATCAGGAGGAGGTTTGACTTCCAGAATCCTTCGAGAATGGACCGCAATGTTGAAATGTTCATGACTATAGAAAAGTCTTTGGTACAGGTGTGTATCAAACACACAATTTCATGCACACACACAGTTGCTCAGACAGAGGAACATAACTTGTGGTCATGATATGTTTGGCGTATATTAGTATGTACATGTGTGAGAAGAAATATTGAATAATGATGTGTTTTTCTCTTTGTAGAATAACTGTTTGTCCCGACCTGTAATTTACCTGAGTTCAGAGATAGAGCCCAAACTACTCGGAAAACTGAAAGACATTATCAAACGACACCAGGTACTTGCCAGAACTGTTAGTTTTAGTTAGTACATAGGTTAGTATTTATATATGTATATATATACACTGTATATTTAGTGCTGTCAAATGATAAAACATGATTAATCACGTGAAAAATAAGTTTTTAATTACATATATAAGTATACTGTTTATATTTATTATGTGCATTAATGTATATAGTTAAGAAAAAATTATTATATTTATATACCAAATATGTTTATTATATGTTTATTATTAAGAATATGAATATAAATATATACATGTGAGTACATTTTCAAAATATATACTGCATGTGTGTGTGTGTGTGTGTATATATATATATATATACAAACACACAATACTTACACATATATGAAATAAAACATTTATTTTGGATGTGATTAATCATCTGACAGCACTATATGTATGTGTGTGTATATATATATATATATTTATTGATATATGCTCTGTACTTATTTAAATTAAATAAAATGTATTAAATGTGTATTTTATATATCACTCAGTTTGGTATGTAATACCACATTTCTTTGAAGTCATTTAGGATCCAGAAATGTATGTGTGTTTGTAGGGGTCTGTGACTGAAGATAAGGTGTCCAGCTCTCATGTAGTGGTGCCTATTCCCACTAGTCTGGAGGACGGTACGTTCTGTTGTGTTTTTTGCAGTGTGAAAATATTTTCACATACATGTGTAGGCTAAATACAAAGGTAAAAATGTACTTCTTCTGTTAAATAAAGAAACAAAAAAGTAGTAACGCTGTAATCATTATACAGTATGTGTGTTTTTCAGAAGAGTGGGTTCGTCCTGTAATGAAGAGAGACAAACAGATGCTGCTACACTGGGGCTACTGGCCTGATAGGTGAGCTCACACACACACATACACAAACACACAGAGCCCAGGTGTGTATGTGAATGCAGGATTAATGTGTTGTGTTCATGATGCAGTTATGACACATGGATCTCAGCCAGTGAGGTGGAGGCTGCTGTGGAGGATCCACCCACTGCTGAGAAACCCAGGAAGGTTAGAAACCCCCCCTTACCTCTCTCCATCCCATCTGTCCCCGATCTTTTACCTCTCTTCTTCTTTGTCTCTTTTGTCTTGCACATGCTCTCTCTGTCTTTCAGGGTTTTTTTTAACAATATCACTAATTAGCAAATGGTTATCTGAGAAATTCAGCCATTTATCACCTGACTGCAAGTTTATGTGGGTGTAGGTCCATGCCAAGTGGATTCTGGACCTGGATCAGTTTAACGAGTGGATGAATGAGGAAGACTATGAGGTGGGAGAAGGAGGACCGAGGAGGAAGAGAATTTCAGCAAAGACCCTCACAGATGAAGTGAGTGCTCCAGATGAAAGGAGGGATAAAAAACCCAGCAGTGCCAAAAAAAGGAAGCGCTCCCCATCTCCATCTCCTACCCCTCCACCACAAGAGAGCAAGAAGAAAAACACCAAGAAAGGGTATATGTATTACTGTATATTAAACAAAAAAATTATTTATTTTAAATTATAATTTTTATATTTTAAATGTGAACCTCTCTCTGTGTCTTTGTGTGTGTGTGTTTGTTTTCAGGCCCACTACTCCCTACACTAAGTCCAAACGAGGACAGAGGGAGGAAGAACAGGAAGATTTGACGAAAGATTTAGATGAACCCTCACCTGTGCCTGCAGTGGAGGAAGCAACACTACCTAAAACAGGTACATGCACACACACACTGCTTTTTTATCTAACGAGGTAGTCTAGATTGAGTGTAATCTTGATATTTGTGTGTGTAGTGACTAAGAAGGACTCTGATTCTACTCCAGTGAAAGGAGGCACCATGACTGACCTGGGTATGTCTCTACAGTAGCGTCTGTATCTATCACACCTGCCATTCAAACTAACCAAAAGCTGAAGTGTGGGCTTTTCTGTGCCATTAATGGCATCGAGTGGAATTGTTAAAATAGAGGATGTCAGCAAACAGGGATATCAGCCTCTGAATGGGTTACTTACAGCTGTCTGTGCACAGAGGGAAGTACTTAACATGAAAGCACACACTTCATCTTTCTGTGCTAATTAACACTGTTTCTTTCTCTGTACAGTAAAGTATAAGTGTATGTGCAAAATAAGCCTGTTTTTCTGCTATCACACCTAGATGAGCAAGAAGATGAATCAATGGAGACTGTAGGGAAGGTATAGCAGCAATTATACTAACCACGTTTCACAGTATTTCTGCTCACAAGTTTCTGTACATTCATTTTTATATAGACTACTGAATATAGATGGATGCTGGATGCTTGTAATATGCTTTACAACCTTTAATAAGATTTATTTATTTATACCGGTTGATATAATGGAATTTGTATTAATTTTAAAATGTACATTTATTTAAATAATACATTAAAATGCAGGTGTTCAGTTATTATTAATGAATTAATTCTTCCTCCAAAGTATAGTAACTTAAAAAATTTGGAAATAAAATATGAAGTAGTTTATTTTTTTTAATATTTCAAGTTTTAAGATTTATTGTTAATGTTTAATTTGATTTGTGACCTTAAAATAGGACATTTAAAATATTTAAATCAATCAGATTTGATCACATTTTGATAAATTTGACTGACACAGACTAGATTATCATTACAGTGAAATCCCACTGTATTTCAAGAGCAGTTTTAATGGTTAGCTGTGTGTTTGTAGGAGGAGGAAGAAGGTTCACCGAGTGTGAAAGGGGAACCGGTGAAGGGTTCGGACCTTCATGAGGATAATGTCACTGAACAGACCCATCATATCATTATTCCTAGCTATGCTGCTTGGTTTGACTATAACAGGTACTGTGACTACAAACAACTTTAAAACGTATTCTAAATGCAAAAATGAAGCATGAGAGAAAAAATCTAGAGTCACAACACAGTCTGTTTCTGTCTCTTTTAGTGTCCATGCTATAGAGCGCAGGGCACTGCCTGAGTTTTTCAATGGGAAAAACAAGTCAAAGACTCCTGAAATGTAAGAATATCTGTTGGTAAACATTCACACGAAGACTGATTTAAACTTAAACATGTCTGACATCTTTATTGATTAGCTTTGTTCACTTTGCTGTGTTACAGTTATCTGGCATACCGTAACTTCATGATCGACACGTACAGACTGAACCCACAGGAGTATTTGACCTCCACAGCCTGCCGTAGGAACCTGGCTGGAGATGTTTGTGCCATTATGAGGTCTGGGGGGAAAAGAAATCTCAAAAATGCTTATGTTATAGTTATATGTGTATTGTTCTTTTCAACTTTGATGCATTTTGAGTTTGAATGTTCATGTGTGTGAACAGGGTCCATGCATTCCTGGAACAGTGGGGCTTGATTAACTATCAGGTGGATTCAGAGAGTCGCCCCACTCCCATGGGGCCTCCACCCACCTCACACTTTCATGTGCTGGCAGATACTCCATCAAGTCTGGTACCACTACAGCCTAAAGCATCCCAGGTAAAGTGCATCTATTCCTGCTAAAGGTGTGTAGTTATGAACTAGGAAAAAATGTATATAATAATTTTAATTATATTTACAGCCATGAATTTCAGTTCATGGCATTGTGAGTTGTTATTCTGAATGTCTTATATTCACTTTGTTGGTTATTTAAGCTCTTTGTTGTCCTACCCTCTAGACTCCATCCTCTCAACAGATGCTGTCATTCCCAGACAAAGTAAAGGACAAACCAGCTGACTTGCAGAACTTTGGGTTGAGGACAGATGTGTACAGTAAGAAGAGCGGCCCAGCTAAAGTAAGAGCAGCCCATCACACATAGGGCAGAGGGAATATGATAATATTTTGAAATATAAAGTATGAAGACAATTCTAAGCAATATGAGAAAAATTAAGGACCTCCTTTTGTCTTACCACAGACTAAAAATGCTGCCAGTGCAACTCGGGAATGGACAGACCAGGAGACGCTGCTACTGCTAGAGGTAATATATACATATAAAACCATAACATTGTGAAGTAATATTCCAAATGAAAATAATGTTTCTGTGTAAACATATTTTAAAATATAAACACATGACATTTCTCCAGTCTTCAGCGTCACACCAATCTTCAGAAATGACTTTAATATGCTGCTCAAATTTATTTATAGTTATTATAGTTTGCAAATGCTTAGTATTTTTGTGGAAACTGTAGAAAGTTTTGATTTGGAGTTTTATTAAATATAAAAAAGTCTTTATTGACAATTTGTTTATCCGTTTAGTCTCTGAAATGTAGAAATGCAGAAAAATTTCTACTGACCGCAAACTTTTGAACAGTTGTTAAAACTTGATTTAATGATTGCTACTTGTTATCAGGGTCTGGAGATGTATAAAGATGACTGGAATAAAGTATCGGAGCATGTGGGAAGCCGCACGCAGGATGAGTGTATCCTACACTTCCTGCGTCTACCAATTGAAGACCCCTACCTGGAGGACAGCTCCTCCTCCCTGGGCCCTCTGGCCTATCAGCCAATTCCGTTTAGCCAGGCGGGAAATCCTGTCATGAGCACTGTGGCATTCCTGGCCTCTGTGGTTGACCCTCGAGTGGCTTCCGCGGCAGCTAAATCAGCACTTGGTGAGAAGTTGCGATATTAAAGTAATAGTTCACACACAAATAAAAATCAGCATCTAATTACTCTAAATGACTGCATTATTGGAAATTAAATGTGTTTTCTGTATACAATTGTAAGAAATGGGGGCTGTCTATCTCCAAAAAAAGGACTTGTGTTTTGTTGAAAATGAACATATTTCATTCTCAGAGGAGTTTTCTCGAATGAAGGAGGAGGTCCCAGCTGCGTTGGTGGAGGCTCATGTGCGTCGAGTGGAGGAGGCGGCCAGAGCAAGTGGGAGGCAAGACCCTCTCTATGGCCTGGAGGGCAGCGGCATCGCAGGAACCGGCCTTGAAGATTCTGACAAACCCTGTAAGTGAGCAACAATTTTACTTGTTTGATGCTTTTCTAGAGCAGTGGTTTTCAAACCTGTTCCTGGGGCCCCACATATCTGCATGCTTTGCATGTCTCCCTAATTTAAACACCTGATTCAGATCATCAGCTCATTAAGAAAAAGCTCCATGAACGCAAGTGAGTGTGTCAGATAAGGGAGACTTGCAAAATGTGCAGAGCAGTGGGTCCAGAGGAACAGGATGAAAACCACTGTTTTAGAGCATAGTGAGAAAGGAAATAACTGCGTATGTTTGTTTTCAGCGGAGGATGGAAGTGAAGAGAATAAGACCAGTGATGGTCAATCTAGCCAAGATAAAAAAGAAAATAAGGTAACTGTACGTAACAAATAAAACACGTAAAGTGGACTCCAAAAGTCTAGATTGCATTGAAAACATGACATTATAATCTGATTTAAACTGAAAATGTTCTAGGATTTTATATATATTATTATTATTAACAAATCCAAAACTCCTATGTCTGTGAAATATTAGGAGAGCAAAGACGGAGCCAATGAGGAGGAAGACAAACAAGGAGAGAACGGCAAGAAAGAAGAAGAGAGAGTGAGAGAAGGGGAGACAGAGAGAGAGACAGAGAAAACAGACTCAGAAATGGGTGTGTTACAGCAATAAAATGCATGTTACGTAACAATAAAAATATATAAATATTACTTAGAATGTATATCAATTTTAAATGCTAAGATTAAAAGATTAAGATATACTAATGCATTATTTTTGAAACTGCATGACAAAAAAATGATTATTTTTATAAGCAGTTAAAGTTACAAAATGCAGAGGCAAAATGATGACTTACTCTTTGCGATCTCTGCAGCCGATGGCGAGAAGGAGAAAGAACGGAAGGAGGGATCAGAAGAGGGTCAGAGGGATGGAGAGAGTGAGGGAGAGAAGAAAGCAAAGGTGGAGAGAGATGTAGGAGAGGGAAACTTGTCCACCGCCGCTGCTTCTGCACTCGCTGCTGCTGCCGTGAAAGCTAAGGTGTGTGAAAAGGTGACATTACGGTGAGAAAACAAACAACTTTGCTGCAAATGAAACACTGAACGCTGTATTCTTTCCTTTTAGCACTTGGCAGCAGTAGAGGAAAGAAAGATCAAGTCTCTGGTGGCTCTGCTGGTAGAGACCCAGATGAAGAAACTGGAGATCAAACTCAGACACTTTGAAGAGCTGGAAACCATCATGGACAGAGAGAGAGAGGCAGTAAGGCAACATGGAGAAATTTATTATTATTTAAAATCAATATATTTAGTGGTTTGTCAGTTTTATTTAATTGTAGCTTTGTACATCTGTTGCCTAAAAGAACAATTTAGTTATTTATTTCAAAACCTTTATGATTTTCTTTCTTTCATATATTTAAAAAAAAAATACAATTTGAATATATTTCTAGTAAAAGTGTAATTACATTTATTTGCATTTTACACTTTTTGTGAGCATTAACCTTTATTTTAAAATATTTGTAGATTTATATTTGAAATATGGGACAGATGTTTAAGAAAAAGAAAGTGTGAAATATTATCTGAAATACTTTATTTGAATTTTTAAAGAAAATGTATCTTGTTTTAAGGAGGATTTGATATTTGTACAGAAAATAAAAAAAAAATATTAATAAGTAAAATAATTTTTATGCATTGTGGAACACAAAATCATTGACCAGGGGCTCCAAAAGTAATTTTTTGTACGTCCAAAAAATATTTTGTATGTTTCCAAAATAGTTATTCACTGAAACTGAAATAATATTTTTAGGAAAACTGTTCCTTTAACTGAAAATGAATCTGCATATATGTATATTGTGTTTGTAGCTGGAGTATCAGAGGCAGCAGCTTCTTGCCGATCGTCAGTCGTTTCATATGGAGCAGTTGAAGTACGCAGAGATGAGAGCCCGACAGCAACACTTCCAGCAGATCCAACACCAGCACCATAGCAACCAGCCTGCCAATCAGTCTGGCAGTACTCCATCTGTAACCCACCAGCCTGTCACTAACGTCTCTGCCCCGCCCCCAACACAAAGCCCCGCCTCCGTAGTCACTACCCCTAATGCCCACAGTGAAGCTCCTCCACCTGCATCTCACAGTTCTCCTCCCACCAACGCACAGACTGGATCAGCGCACGGTAATGACATAGAAACATACTCAAAACCTGTCCAGTGGGTAACTTTGACAAAATGTAATGTTTCATACTCTTTTCTTAGCTTTTTTGAATAAATATGGTGCAAGATTATCCTATTTAAATCGATGTGATAAACAAATCAAAAGTAATCTAACAGTAATCAATAAAATTGTCTGATTATTATGTTACTAACGACAATTTTTGTCATGTCATTTGGAATCAGTAACTGATTACGTAAGGGATAATGTACAGGCAGCCGGTAGTTATCGCGGGAATAAGCCCCGACAGTGTGATCAGGACCCGACGTGAAGCTGAAGGGGCTTATTTCGCGATAACTGCCGGCTGCCTGTACATTATCCCGCTTATTGCACGGCTACTTGCCACATAAGGAAAAAAAACTGAACATGAATATGAATTTGAAACATTTTATTGGCGTATTTGTTTC
>JAUMHR010000050.1:13240639-13254807 GCA_032361145.1 Enteromius fasciolatus
GGTAATCTTTGTTGGCGCGGAGGGATTTAAACACACAAGTAGTCCCGGCTATGCCTTATTACTTTGGAGCGGTTATTTGAAAAGAACGAACCTGCAAATGTCTCAACCGACCAATCAGAATCAAGCACTCCAGAGAGCTGTGTAATAAAATTAGTTTTTCCAGGATTCTATGATGAAAATACAGTTTTCAAAAAATAACATTTGTTTAAATTAGAACTTTTCTGTAGCAATGTAAAACTTTGTCTAATTGCTGCATTAGTGTTAATTTCTTTGAAAAATATTGCTGACTGGATCTCTTTTTAATGGTTGGCAATTATTACAGAATGACCATTCTGAAATCTGAAATCTTTTTTTTACGTATATATATATATATTTATTATTATTATTTTTTTAAAATTAATATGTAATGCAATTTTTGTATAATTGTCTTATAGATTTTTCTGTTGTTGTTTTATTACTCCAGAATCCAGCACTCCAATACCAGGGGATTCTCTCTATCCAAACGCCCCTGTGCCTCCAACACAGTAAAAGAAATGGTGAGATTTACAGGGGATCAATGATCGAGAAGAGAATGAAGGAAATTAGATAGAAAGCAAAAGATACAGAGATAAAGGGATGCAATATCTTCTTTTTTTTGTCACTTGCATCATTTTTGGGAGAAAATGATATAAATGAATTCTTGCCAGCATCTTGAACACGACATGATTCAAAATAAATAGCTAAAGCTAAAACACAGATAACCTTTAAACTGACTGACAAATAAAAGCGAAAACAAAGACCTTTGGTTTGGACTTTTGGAAAGGTCTTAAACCCAAATCCCTGCTAATACCCAACAAAAGCACTCTTGACCCAAACAGCCCAGTACCAGACGCAAGGCTCAGTATATCCTTATCCGTCCTCCAGTCTCAGTAACATCTCTTAACTTTGAGCCGAACTACAGGATCCAAGATACCTGTGATCTGCACTCCAGAAGCATCTCGGTTTACTTTAGGTACTCAAATGGAAACAAACATACAAAAGAAAACCAAGAACAAATTGCACTTTTAGAATGTTTCCTGAATCTTACGTTTTTAGAGGGATGAAGCATAAAGTCAAAATTAGCCCTGACTTAATGTTTTCTTTTAACGACATTCTTTTTATCACTTAATCTTTGTATTTGTTTCATAGAAGCACTCGAAGTCCGAAGAGAAACTTGACATTGTTATTGTTACTTTGTATGCGTGCGTGTGAATGTCGGTTTTGCTTTTGGGACAATGTGAAAGCTTCAGCGGTTTGGCCTGTTTTTATGTACAATTAGATTTTAGCATGATAAAAAAGAGACAACAAATTAGTATTAAATCTGTTTACTTTATCTCTGACAACACGTACTGTAAACCTGGAAGTCAAGTCATCAATAATTGATGTTTGCATGTAATCTTTTGGGTATGTGTGGATGTCATTGCCACAAAATATCATAAGTTACTCTACATTTCTAACAGGTGATGGTAGCCGTTTCATTCTCATCTCATTGCAGTGCTTATGAGAATACGTAAATATTGGAGTGTATGATTCATCAGCAATGAAAAAATAATAGGAAACGCAGCGAGGAATCATAATGGTTCTTTAACTCAAATGGAGTTTAATCAATCATTATCGCACATTTTATTAATCAGTGTTAATGCCGGAACTGATGTTTCAGTTTAGATTGTTAACCCTTGTGTGTCCATTTAAAAAAGCTATACAGAGGCCCTCAGGGGACAAAAATGTTCTTGTTAAAAACGGTCATAAAAATATTATATAGTAATGACACCATTCATTTTCCAGCATCTGTCCTGATCATAAATCATAGTCATTTTCAGGACCATTTTAACCCCTTGAATGCTATTTTATTTACATAATGCCATTGGGTTAAATGAAAAGAATATATATTTTACTAAGTATATGATATTGATTATTACAGTATCGGATCAGGGTTGTTATGTTTACTAAAACTAAAATCATTTGAAAGATGTTTTTGTCAGTTGAAATAAAATAAACCTTATTGCGTTTAAATATTGCCGTTTCATTGCATTTTTGTCCTTTAGGCCCCGAGTGTAATTTTTATTCCTAGAGTAAAATATATTTCTGAAAGGAAATGAGGGTAAAATATTTCAGTTAGAAAAATAAACACAGCCAAAAAAATCATGTCTTTATAGGGACACACAAGGGTTAAAGAAAGTGTTGTATGTGTGTTGTGTGTATGTAACAGGCCAAACCCACAGAAAGTATTTACGACATGAAGGAAAACCGTTTTGGTTTACAAATTAGTGGCAACTACCTGAGTAGAAACAAGGGAGTTCAAAGTTACGTTTGCAGCTGTGGTCTGTGTATCTCATATCTTCATATTGTAACTGTCCTATTTTTGTATTTTTATATGTTTCTTTACACTATTACGAATGATGTAATGCTGTTATCATATTATACATGTCTGTAATGTTTCCTTCTCTTTCTGACTGTGGATGTTGTCGTATTATTGACATGTTCATGTGGAAGTGTCAGTCGCTTTATACGATGAAGCTGGACTCTTTGTATGTATGTGTGTGTGTGGTGTGCATGCACTCTTTGATTTGCCACACATCTTTTTGTATGTACGTATGTTTTTAGTTTTTTTAATCTACCTTAATTTGCCATGTTTCCAGACTACAAATGCTATAGTGATGGATGTAAAACCTGCCAATATCAGAAATCGACAAACTCATACACTCCCGCTGTGATAGTCCTGCAGTTTACATCCTCACACATATATGTGAATGCACACGTATGCAGTAGTCCAACATGCAGTATTACTGACAGAACAGATTTACATCAATCTCACAGTTTTGCACGACCCATGACCAGTGTTGAAAATGTCATTTGATCAGCTCTTTGGTCTTTGTTTTTTTTTTTTACATTATGGTGGTATAAGTAGTTGTCGTTTTTTTAATTTTTACATTTTGTTTATACTTTTATTTTTTAATGGTGAAAGCTGGTAACCGTTGCATTGAGATGTGTGTGAATGTTTGAAGATGTTCAGTTCATCCTTTGAGGAGATTTAGCAGGAGCTGTCTTGCACCTGTTTGACCATGAATGGATCGATTTTGGTTTAAAAAATACTGAATGGTTCTGCACAATAAAAGATATCATCAGTGATATGAGCTGTGTGAAGAGTTCTAAGAATGTATATCTTGTCTTATATTGCTGATTAAACGGAGAGTTCAACGTTTATGCTGCTAGAAATGGAAAAAAAGAAAAAAAATTAAGTTGCATGAAGTTTATCATGAACGTACCCCATTTTTAACTTCGAAGAAAAATAATTTAAAGCAGAAAGCATTTATTTCACTGACTTTCTCAGAATTGTAAGATATAAACTTTAATTTGTGAGAGACGAAAGTCAGAATTGTGAGAAAAAAAATAGCAATTTCATTTCATTTTTTATGGAAACAAAAACAGAATTGCGAGATATTAAAAAAAGTCAGAATTATAAGGTGTAGAATTAAAAAATCTCACTAATAAATGAGCAAAACCTAGGATAGTGGCAAATTTTAAAAATTACAATTTTTAACTAATTAGTATTTGGGGTGAAAGCTAGTTGTCTTTCAATGTGTCAGGTTAGATTTTTGCTGCAAATATGCCTGACAAGATTGTTACACTGAATTACATTTTAGTGAGTTAATGTAGTAGTAATCAGGGGGAAAATGAACAAAAAAAACTAAATTGCTTTTATACGGAAAACTTTCATTTTCAGAGGGAAAAGCAACAATTTAAAGCAGTACTACACAATGTTTTTATGGTTAACATCTTCGTTTTTAACCTACGTGTAAATTTGCGTGTGAATTCTGAGTTTATATCTCACAATTCTACCTTTTTTTCTGTTCATATCTCTTTAGTTCTGTGGCTGAAACAGGCTTCAATATGATCATTACATAGTGTGGTATAAAACAGACCTTAACAATCACGACAGATGAACTATATTGTTAGAATCACAAGGTGTTGTTATACATACCACAGAAGTCTAAACAGTCCTTTTCTTTAGGTTTTGTTTACGGAGTCCACTTGTCTTATAAAGTAAACACAACTAAAACATCTAAGCAGTACCAGGTTCCCCAGCCAACACATTCAAGCATCTTCACATACTCCTTAATTGGTATGGCTTGTATTATGTTTATTGGGAGAGAGTTACTGTAACTATACTAAAATGGAAATGGTTGGCACAACAATGCCCTACAAGGCAACCCATACTCTCCCACACAAACACCCACCTTCACAGCTCACTCGCATAAAGACAAATCAACTAAATCAAAGATCATTCTGAATATTTATTATGATGCACAGCAGACAATAAAGAGGGATGTCAAATGACTTAAACATTTAGGCAATAGGTTAATTTAAAAAAAAAAAAAAAGAACTATACTGAGAGCCAATCAAAATGTCCCTCACAGTTTAAGACGAATAAGGGCTGAATACATTAATTGATGGAATGAATGCAACGGCTGAAAGGTATTCAAGTAAACCTATGAACACCAGTGGAAGTTTTTGGAATGAATCGAGCCATAATTCTCCAGAAACATGATAAAAGGCACTTAAGGAAAAAATAAAAAAGCTAATATGGAAATGAAGAATCACATAAATGGGGGGCCTGACTGACAAAAAATAAAATAAACGTGTTTGAATTCTTCAGCCGCTCATGACCATCCTTACGAGTTCTGTGGAAGAGAGAGAAAAAAAGTAGCATGAGGCAGTGATCAAAGAAAATTCAACCTAGTAGATCAGCAAATGTTGCCATGGACACTACACATTAAGTTCTAGAAATTCCAGATCCATAAACAGCCACAGATCGCACTAAAACAACAGACTGCGTATGTAGTCCAGTAACATCTCCCTGCAACAACAGGAGGTGAAATGCAGAAGCCCTGGGATGATTTGGCGGAAAAGGGGAGGAAAAAAAGAGATTGTCCAGGCCTAAAGGAAATTTGAATGAGTTAGCATACCATATATAGGCATGGGGAGAACAGATAAATACACGTAGTACAAAAGAGACAGAAAGCAGGGACAGCAATGAGACAGGACTGGAAACTAGAATTAACGATACACTTCTTTACAAAGCCTCCTAAGGTAACAGCAGAATTTCAAAAATAAAGGATAGAGCTGGGTGTTTACACAACTTCCACAATTTGATTATGACTATGACTCACCAGCTGATTTAATAACAGTCTTTGACTAAATACAATTAGCTATGTTATTGATATTGTTCCACAGCAGATGATACATTCACACGTCAATTAAAAACAGCATCGACTAAAAGAGAAATTTACTAAAATCGAGAAGTTGGCATTTTTAACTCAGCCCGAATCTACTACACTGACGCCATTTTAACCTTTAAAAAGATGCTGACAGTAATTTGTGTTTCACAACACCATCTACTTCCATATATTTTGCTGCCACATAGTCACTTAGAAATTCTGATGTCAATGTCAATCAAATTTAAAAACAGAAATGAACAAAATCGGTTAAGTGGACTACTTGCTGTACGTGGCCTATTAGAGCTAGTGAAAGGGATTTGAATATATAATATTGAAGATGTAACACCGTATTTCGAAAATGGCAGTGGGTTGTTTGGGTTGTTGGAAGTTGGCATCAGGGTGACCAGCAAATTCAGCATCATCATGGCAACAGAGGGAGTCAGGAGACGCCTATGCACATGCAGAAATGCTACATGCTACGCTACAGCCAGGGGACGCATTAGAGAGGGAGCTGCAGGAGACAAGAATGAGTAAAAACAAACTGAGGACCATCCGTACCCTCTCCTCAACCAGCCATAATGTGGCGCACAAATGCTGTCGGAAGGAAAGGCAAATGGATTAAGTATGGGCTTCAAACCTCCTGCTGTAGTTTTGATGTTCAGAGAAGGATGAAAGACCCATATGAGATTGCTGTACCTTCATAATTGATGCAGCCATTAGCGTCCTCATGTCCTGCCAAGAGCGTCTCCACTTCTTCTTCTGTCATCTTTTCACCTGTCATAAAACATGGGGAAGACGATTAAAATTCTTAAAAAAAGAAAGCAACTGCAAGGTGCTCTGGTTACAGAGCTGCAAGTCAGTATAATTTTTGTAATTTGTACCCTTATGAGAAAAAAATGTTTAGTTGTATTGAATGTGCACTTAAAAATATATTTTGATGAGAAAAAGTACTTAACAGGCCACTTAAGTGTACTTAATATGCCTAGTCCTAGACTAAATGTAAGTCTTAGCTGTTTCAACTGAAATAAACTTGCACCGACTGCTCTTAAAATATGTCAGTGGCTTTTGTTTTGTCTGAAGATGCACACCAGTAATGCTTTTTTACTTAGCATGTTAATAAAAATGACTTTAATATCCTAATTGAACTAGGGCCTAATCCTGGCTTAGTCGAAGCACCGTCTGTGAAAACGGGCCCTAATGTCAAATTATATATATATATAATATATATATTATATTTTGAATCAAGAATACAGTAGTACACTAATTTTATATGCTGACTAACATACTAAAGTACATGTAAAGCGTTCCATAATTTTAACTTTATTTTATACTTCATTTTAAAATAATTTTAAATTTACTAATTTGCAACTTCATCATTACAAATATTTTTAACAGAAATTACATAATATTTATTTGACCATAAATGCTTATTACATTCAGAAGCACACTTTGCCAAATAAAGCACTCTAAAGCTAATTGCACTCTACATACATTTAAACTATAATTTTTTTTTTTTATTTTTTTTTTTTTTATTGATTTTTATTTATACAGAGTCTAAATAAGTGTCTAAAAATATTAGATTCAAATTGAACTTGAGCAAATTCAATATTCGAAAGCATATAATTTCCATAATGATTACTCTTTATAAAAGCATGCTAAAGCAGATTTATTACAGTTAAAGTTAACAATAGCAGAAGAACATCTCAAGATGCTTCCCGAGTAGAAGAACCTTGAAAATAATCAAAGAAAGATAGTATTGTACTCTACTGTAATGTCAATGACTCTTTACCCAGTGTAGTAAGGACATGTCGAAGCTCAGCGCCCATCACGGTTCCATTCCCCTCTTTGTCAAACACCCGCAGCCCCTCCACAAAGTCCTCAAAGGATCCCTGATCCTTGTTCTTAGCGATGGCCTGCAGCATGGGCAGAAACTGCTCGAAGTCCAGCATTTTCATGTTCATATCTGAGAGAAAGGACATTAAAAATCACTACTTTTTCTCACACATCATCTCAACCCACTGAGAACTGAGGGAGAAAATAATCACTTTATAATTACAAGTGTGGAGAATAAAGACACATCTAGATTAAATCAGTGGGACTTTCTGAAGTGGGTCTGAGTGCATTTAGACTGATTAAATAGAAAATTAGATGAAAATTGCTTTAGTCTGACACAATGTAAACAAGTATAGCTTACAACGTGAGGGTGAATACATGACTACTTTTTTGAGTGCGCTATCCCTTTAAATAATGGACACAGCTTTCAGTCATTGCAACTCAAATATTTCCTATTTGCTACAAAAAAAAAAATGCACATTTTAGCACAGAATACAGAACAAGGACATGCTTGAATCGTAAAAGCAAAAAAAGACCTTCATTACTGGGGTTGCCCAGAACTTTGAGGACCTCGGCATTGACAGGGTTTTGCCCCAGAGCACGCATCACATCCCCACACTGATTGTACATGATCTTCCCATCTCCTGTTCGGTCAAACAGGAGAAAGGCCTCCTTAAACTCTGTTAGTGAGAGAATAAGAGCGAGAAAATGCTTTAGGCGGGTGATGCAGAAAATGATGTGTAGTTATGCAGACTGAAAATGAGTAAAATTTCATGTGATTTATTCTAAAGCAACAAGCACAATTTCATCTAAAATCATTATGCTACTTGTCCTTGCCTAAGGCTTTAGAGATCACTATCATAGTCCCTGGCAGAGCAGCTTACAGGAATGTAACGCTTCCCGGGCCGCCCTGAGTCAAACTTCACACACACACACACACACACACACACACACACTTACTGAGATTAACCATATATGGGCAGAAGAGAGGACAAGAACTACATCAATAAGAATATTAGCTGTGTCCCAAATTACTCACTATGAACTCTTATGTCTTAATCACGTATATAAATACTAATATATATATTTAAAAATACAAAAAATAATGTAACTTGTTTCATTTATGAGCAACTCATGACTAAAATAAAATTATATCCATTTAATAAATGCATGTTATTGATTTATAGTGGACGGTTCATGCGTGCTTTCAACTGTATCCTCTATTAAATATAGTATTACAGCAGTTAAAGGTAGGGTGAAAACAGGTAAGGGAACGAATATTTTCAGTGAACTGATTGAAAAGATTCGAATCAGTGAGCTGAATCACTAAAGAAGCTCATGATACTACGCCACTTCATCTTGTTTCATTTTAAAACAAATGTGCAAAGGTCATATTCTGTGACTGTTTTCTTGACAAGCAAACAATTTTCACGTTCCTTAGGCATGTCCGCGTCTCTAGCTACACATTCCCCTGCATCAGCTTCCGGTGTTTTCAAACGCGACGCATCTGGAAACTGCCTGCACTAAAACCTCAGCATTTCAGCATCAGTAACTGATACATAAAAGACTCCTCCTGCCTACATTTGGACATCATGTACAGCGCTGCATGCACACTATATAATGCGTGTTCTTCTGAGAACTAAGCGTTAACTGCTGATCTGTCAGTCACTACAGCTGATGTGCGGGCCTAACAGTTACGTTTATTTTGCAAACGCAAGTTCATAGCATTATATCACTTAAATAGTCCACATTTACTACTCACCACAAATCTGATCCTCAGTGAAGTCAGACTGTCCATGCCAGGATAATAAGGGCGATAGAGAAGATCAGCGTTAGAAAAGAAGACGCATTGGTTTGATGTTCCAATAACAGAGACTTAAGATTATCCTACAAAATTAAACACTCAGTGCAAACCAAAGGACGTTCTGATATTAAATGCATGGGTTATTGGACTAACAGCAAGGCTTGATAGCATAAATGCACTATGAGATAATTAAGACATCAATGTGATGTCTAACGGTTACATGGGTAAACCTACCGAGTATATGTAGTACAGGCATTACCTGATTCATAGTGATGATAAGAGATGCTGCTTATGATCGTGCACTTACCATGACTGCAGTGTTTGAGGATGGAGCGTCGGCGCGAGCGCTGCGTGAATTACAGTATGGGCGAGCACTCTCAGCTACACCGCTATATTCACGATGACGTCATGCCAACTCTATTCAAGCCGAGTCGGCCAATCGAATTGTGCGGGCGCTGGTTTCCCCTCTTCTGTCTTTACCCCTGTGTCAAGATTACGTGCGCAATAAAAGAAACGTTACATACCGTAATGTAGGGTTCCCAGACGCATGCAGGAGTTGGTAAATTGAACATGATTTACGCCTTCCAAGCGAATTATATAGCTTACACATTTCTTCAGTTCTTGCTGTTCTTGGGAATTCAATTCACCTATGGAATTGGCATTGATACAGTTTGAGCTGCAGATTATTTAAATCGAGTTTAAAATGAAAATAAATAAATAATCCTGCGTAATTATTCGAAATAAAATTAAACCAATGAGTGTTATCAAATCCAAAACGGAGAAGCTTCAGTGAACAGATCTTAAAAAAAGAAAATAAAATGTGTAAATAGTGTAGTGTAAATAAAATGTAGTAAACTAAATATCTAAATAACTTTCTTCCACAAACCGTCTGTGCATGAAAAAGTTCCATGCATGTTAAATGTTTTGAACCATAGATGACAACAAAGGACCTTTATTTCTACGATGGAAAAAAACAGGGGCATCGTAGGTGGGTGAAAAGTGGGACTAAAATACCAGGGCCCCAAGTGGGGGGAGGGCCCCTGAGGAGTGAAATTTTATTATATTTTTTAAATATAATTTTAAGATCAGAATAAATGTTGTTAACTAATGCAAATGCTAAAATTTTGGGTAAATGAATCAGTTGATTGATGTATTAAATGGTGTCCAAGTACATATAGTGTCTGAGGACAGGCACCCTCTCCCTTGAACGAAATGGTTTACTCCACCTTCACCGGGCTTTTTGACTAGGTGCATTTCATAGATATATCTACTGTCAGTATTTAAAGTAGCGTTCATTCTGCTGAAGCGGCAGTGCATAACTCTGCTATGGAAGATGATGTCTAAGAAAGAAAAAATCCGGTTCTCAGAAAAGAGAGGCAAAAAAAGGGATAAAAAGAAATGAGGGAAAGCAACAGACTTCTTTCCCAAGAAAGGTGAGCCCAAAATTTGAGAGCAAATAGTCTACAAATGAACTCCTGCTGTGCTTACAAAACACTTCAATACCACCGTGATTATCAGTGCTGATAACACAACGGCATAACACAAAATATATAACACAATTATATATGAATATATATATATATATATTTATAACACAATTCCTTCTGAACACTGATTCATTCAGAAATGAAATGACCACCTTCATGAGTGAAATTAATCTTTGAACCTTCTGTCAACCGATTAACTCAACCAAGAATGAATCAAGTGATTGGGCAGCTTCCAAAAATGGATACTCTCTGAATAAGTACTTCTACAGTATGTATATATACCACTGTTTTTACATAGGCTACTATTTTTTTGCTCACTATATCATAAGGAAGCAGGCAAATTTGCATATTTTTGAAGCATTTAGTCAACCAATTAATTACAAATATTGATTCAATCAGAAAAGATACCGTCTTTATGAGCCTCAAGAACCTCCGGGTGGATGAGTACTTCATGGTTTAGATTCGAACTGACTAACCTACCCTACCTGGATAATTCTAGCGTTAAAGGAGACACAGTTACAGAATAAACAGAATTATTCTGAGGAAATAAACTCGGTAGGTGGCAGTAAAGCACTTGATTAGACACTTGTTTAGGTCAGATGCATTACTAAGTTCTCTATAAACTTTGGTATTTGGTAAAATCAAAACTATGACATCCGTATTTAAGATTGCCAAATGTTTATTTTTTGTGATGGCACAGAACAAGCATATGAGTTCAAATTCACCCATCTAAGGCAGTGACATGTCAGAGTCAAAACAGCTATGTCTATTAGATCAATTAATTTTCCTGATTCACTTAAACTAGAATTTTTGTTTGAGGGATGCAGGCAGAGATATCATGGATATGATCTTATGCTATTTTGGGTAAAAATGGCCAATGCAAAGATACTATACACATTTTACATTGAATTTTATACAGAAAATATGATTTTCAACCAAGCTGATGAGACAAATTTATCCTTAAAAGGAAATTTATTTTCTCATTTGAAACGGTTCACTCCTGACTAGTGCTCTCTCCACACTGAAAGCGTATGAAGTCTAGCACACGTGCGTTCTGTAGAGTCAGGTACTGTCCCACAGTATATTTGGTGTCTAGTAGGAAAGTCTGGGGCAAAAGTCTTGTCTCAGATTCACCACATGGTATATCATCCATGTTGCCAAGAGAAACAGGTGCTTCACCCACTATATGTTGCGCCAGCTTCCTTCCCAGAATGTCTTTCCCCTCCTTTGGTCCACCTTGAAACACAACTAGCGATCCATAGCGCCCAATCTCAAAGCCAACCTGCCCGGGAACTGTCCCATGAATGTATGAGCCGATGTGCCAGTCAGAGGGCACGGCAAGTGATACTGCCCGCCGCATGCCAATGTTCTCACCCAATCGCCCTGAGGAGGAAAAAACAGAATACTGAAATTAGATTTTTTACTTGGTATATTAAATTATTAGGAGATAAAAGACAGGGTGTGTTAAAACTGCTTACAAGTGTAACTCATGTTGTGAATATATATTCACTTCATGATTCAGATATAATCACATCATGTAATTATATAATTTATTGTACAATACAATTTTGTTCAGGGTCAGAAAGATGTTTCCTTATGCACACCTAGTTTGCATTTTTTTTATTCTATGAAATAATATTATTGCGAGATATTCAATATAATGTCTTGTGTTTTAATATATTTTAAAATAAAAGCAGTAATTAATTGTTAAACAGAAATTACAGCATTTATTTGAAACCATTTTTTTTTGCACTTTTGTAAATATCACTATTGTCACTTTTGATTAATTTAATGCATCTTCACTAAATAAAATTGATTAATTTTTTTTTTTGTTTGTTTTTTAAATACTGGCCCTAAATTCTGACCACTTTTTATTCATGGCTTAAGTGTCCAAATACTTTTTCGGGTCACTTTAAAGAGCAAATAATTTATGTTATGCCAAAGTAAATATAATGTAAAAGGCAAACTCACACACAATATATCATGGTTTAGCTCACCTATAGTCAAGGCTACCTGATCTGCCAGTGAAGGTCCCTCAGGAACACTGAGCTTACTAATATCCTCAGAAGACAGCACACTCTGAATCAGAACAGATCAGCAGTCAGAGGTTACAGAAGGTGTGGAAGAAATACACATTTCTGAAAATGACAAAGAAAGGCATGTACCTTAATATACCCCGTCTGTTTTTTGCTGCTGTTATAAGCCATTACAGACAAAGCAACATCCTTCACCAACTGCTGAAACTTCTCATTCCTCGCCACAAAATCTGTCTCGCAGTTCACCTGAAAAGAAAAACATACATTTTAGTTTAGTCACACTGGATCATTGTGATGACCAAATTACACACTGTGTGATAAGCCTGACATGTTAACATACCTCAACCATGACAGCTGCATTGTCACCCATAAGGAGACCAATCAGCCCTTCCTTGGCTTTTCGACCTTCCAGTTTACTCGCTTTGCTCCAGCCCTCTTTTTTGGCTTGTTCATGCAGCCAGCTTTCTGCCTACAAACATCATATTTTGCAAATCATAATTAGCTCATCCTTACCATGCCCAAACTTGTGCTTGCACACCCTTACTTTATAAACATCTAAAATTACATAATTATATATATATATACAGAACTATGACAAGGATGTGAGTTTAGTTTTTAGTTTACTTTTTTCAGTAGGTTTAAAATTCAAGTAACGTTAGTGAAATAAAAGACCTCTATTCTTTTTACAGCAATTAAAAAAAAAAATACTGGACCGCACCTGTTTAACGTCATTGTTACATTTCTCCAGTGCTTTTTTGCAGTTGATAAAGGTGTAGCCCGTAGATTTACGTAAACTGAGAAGAAGTGCTTTATCTGCTGCTAAACTCGGGCAGCTGGTGTAGAAAGACTGAACGTGCTGAGTGAGACATCCCTATGAACAACACATTAGAAATATGACACGTCACAGAACATCACACAGAAACCGATATACAAACACTGTCATCTGTTATTTAAATCACGCCTTTATCCTTAATAGCAAGCCAAATATTTCATTAGCAAAGCAGACTGCAAAGAGCATCATGATTTCTAGTTAAACACATTAAAAAGATGATAGTGCGTAATATGACAAATGAGACAAAGCCCACCTTGACTACTTCTGTCCTGACAGATCGAAATAAAGAATATAAAGCCATTTCTATATCTTCCTCAGGATTAACACTAGCTTTCTTACATCAGTAACTGGAATGTCATTGAAGCACGCTTTCTACAGAGAGAGAGAAAGGTCAAACACAAGAGAAAATGTAAGAGTGACGCAGAGCGCCATCTACTGCATAGGAGTATACATTCACGCGTACCGAAGAACAGAATGAACTGTGTAATTCACTGTAAAAATAAAAAAACAACGCCTAAAGAAACTGGGGGATGTTCCATACAACAACATTATCAAATAAGCCGGACTTATTTCATTTATTTTAGTTGCTTTATGCAACAGCCACTAGTCCTAAGGAAACAATATATACACTACCGTTTTGGGGTCATGAATGGTTTTTAAAGATGTTTCTAATGCTCATCAAGGCTGCATTTAGTATATTAAAAATCCAGAAAAAACGGTAATATTGTGAAATATTATTTCAAATTAAAATAACTGTTTTCTGTGTAAATATATTTTAAAATGTAATTTATTCCTGTGATACAAAGCATAATTACTCCAGTCTTCAGCGTCACTTGATCCCTTCAGAAATCATTCTTATATGCTGATTTATTACTAGAATTGTCAATGTTGGAAACAGTTGTGCAGCCAAATATATTTTTTGGAACCTGTGATTTTTTT
>JAUMHR010000050.1:13272186-13282476 GCA_032361145.1 Enteromius fasciolatus
TTAAAAATCATATCACCGTTATTGAAAAAAATTCTATCGCGATATATATTGATATCGAATTATTGTCCAGCCCTACTAGTAGAATTAAAAAGAAAAGTGAAATAATGAAAAAACCCTTCACATAATAATGTTTTATGAATGTTGTGCTTTACCTTATAGCCATTTTGTTCTGCAAATCTCATGATGGTGGCCCTCCGTTCTCTGGTTGTGTTCGTGGCATCAAACACCTAAAGTAGATTTTTTTTATTTTATTTTTTTAATCAACACAGTGCAACATTATTTTAACAACATGCATTTTAAATGCAATTTACTTCTGTGATGGCAAAGCTCAATTTTTAGCATAATTTATTTAAAATAGAATTCATTCCAATTATGCTTGATATTTTTATGATATTCTCAAATATAAAATAAAAATTAAGAAATAAATAGAGCATAATTAATATGAAATAGAAATATTTTGTAACATATTTTACAGTGAATTTTGATCAATATCATGCTTAAATAATTTGGCGCTCAAATAACATTTTCTATTACTATTATCATTGTTGAAAACATCTGAACTGCTAAATATTTTTGTGGAAATTTGTGATATAGATTATTTGAAGGATAGAAAGCTCAAAAGAACAACATTTTTTTTTTTTTAAATAAGTAAGTATATAAATTGATCAAATGAAAATGCAGAACTACTCACAGCAACCTGGCCGCCCTCAACACTGAGGTATTGTCTGACGTCATTGAGTGCTGCCAAAGCACACTGCCTGAAAACAGAATAGAAATTAGTAAGCAATAAAATAAATCATATGACAACACAAAATGCTCAACAGCAGCAAAACATCTATGAAAACAACAAATGAAGAACATGCTGACTCTTACTTTCTTATCTTCAGGCCTTCCTCATTATCAGGGCGAAAGAATTCAAAGCTCTTGTAGATTTTCACACATTCTCTCCGATACTGTCCCACATTGAATTCTACAAAAAATACACTGATTTAGTCACTGTATACTGGAAGTATAATTGTTTTTGGACTATGAGTACATTTTACTGTACCTTTTGTAGGTACACCAATCCAGTTGAGGTAGCGTGTCAGTTTTTTAGAAATGTAGGTTTTTCCTCTTGCTGGAAGGCCAACAGTCACAATCAGAGTGGGACAGTTGGTCATACAAACTGCCAAGACACAGAGAGACAGAATAAAAATGTGTCTGTAATATCAGCTTTTCTGTGTACAGCAGTGAATACTCTCTTTGTTGTGTTTTCACTTGGTATGAATAATCTGTCAGAGCAAACCATGCAGGCTATTGTTGGTTGGGGGAACATACAGCCTCTGAGGGAATTGTAACTTTTCCTACTTTGCTGAGAATAAATGTATTCTAGTTGTTGTGAAATATTATGAGACAGTCTTTGGAAACTCTGATTTCATCAGCTTTACACTCTTCATCTTAATCAGAGATATTAAACCAAATCATTTCTCTTCAGATCTATGCGTTTTATACATCTGCATCAATCCTCCTTTTGCATATTACTCAAATTATGAGTTTTTGTTTTCTATACTTCACCAAATGAGACTCATAATTCCTGGTTATCGAGTTCTTTATGTCTGCTGATTCCTCATCAGTCGGGTTCCTCAGATACCGAGAGATGTGCACTGTGTACCCCCAATGCAGTCAGTTCTCTGCTTACTAATTAAATACTGCTGTTCAGAAGTACAGCTCATTCAGTGTCAGGTTCACGGAGTTCAAAATAAATCTGCCAATTACACAAAGTGTAGAAAATCTATGAGAAAGGACCTAATTTAGCAAACCTGCTCTTTAAAAGGCTATAAACTTCCTCTTAAAATCCTGTATGCCAGCAGCTTTGGGGCCACAGAGATCTGGAAAAATCCTCAACTGTTGCACAGTTACTTTTTGCCCGTTTGAACACAACACGCCCCGAGGAATTTAAAGGACATCCCTTAAAGTCAGACCACAATCCTGATATCCCACCCACACAACTTCTCAGAGGGAATACAACCTTCATAGCTTTTCTCCTGAGGGAAACTAAAGAGAGGAAAACACATTAAAACATCTTTCATTTGTCAGAAAAACGGTGCTACACAATTACCACTATGTAATATTTCCACAACCTCAAAAATGCTACTTATCAATGCATTGTATGACAAACAATCTGCTTCCTATATTTTTAGTACAATCAATAAACTAGCCTACTGTAATGAACGATTCCGTTTGTTTATCAAAACAGGAGCTAAACGACAAACACTAGGTGACATTCTCTGTCCTGATGTTGATCAACAGGGTCAGGGTGACAGTGAGTTAATCATCGTGAGCTTAGAGCATCAGGGGTCTGCTGTTCACACGCTGCACACATGGCCAGCGAATGTTGATGGGCCACTGACCAATCAGAGGGCGCCTACTGCCAGGGCTCAGCCAATAGGACACCAGCTAAGCAACAATGCACGCAGCTACTGTACTGTACCGGTGCTGAAAACATGCTCGAGCTATGCTGGTATCTCACGCTACAAATTATTCAGTCGATATGCGAGTCGTTACTGATAAATGAAGTAAATACGCAAACGGAGGGAGAGTATGCGGGGTTTAATGGTGATACAGCACTTTCGGCTTAGTGTGACGCATTGGACACATGCTAGCCTATTCATGCACTCAATGAATACTCTTACCAATTTTTTTCTGAGCTTAAGAAACACTGGGGGGGGGGGGGACATACGGTTGTTAAATACTACAGAGTTTAGATTAGAGGTTCATTATTGTTTACTGTACTTTACCTAACATCTGAGGCTAAGCAGGTTTCGGTGCATCCTGGTTGCATCATTCCCGTCTTAATACGCTGCGTCTACTTAGCCCGGGTTCACTGGGTTTACTTACAGTATAGTGCTTGAACTAGACTCAAGCCTACAAAGCACGGATCATGCAATTTCTACAAATACATGTCTTAGAAATCAACTTACATGCTAACGTTAAATCAATCATTCTGAATACTGAACATGTACCATTAAGTTACTTCCGCACCCGAGAGCATTTTATAACTCAGCTCCAGATGGTGACTTTAAGAAACTCAAAAAGATACAATACACGTGAATTCTGCCAAATAAAATACAAAAGATGCGCGTGAACACATGAAAGTAGCGTTAAACTACGCGGGGATCTATAATAATTAAAGCGTTTGGGACAACTTCACCCAAAACGAACCCCATACATTGATTTAACGTTAACCACATTGTCTCTGATTGTTCATTTGTAGTCGTAAAAACCCGGCATTTGTAGAAAGCAGACGTAACGTTACGTTACCTCTTTTCTGAGAAATGTGTTTGTCTGGTAACCCGTTCTTGCATGGCATCCATATTTTTCGCAGTGGGTTTTGTGTGAGCTCTCTGGGGATCGCCATTATAACGTCTTGAGTGGAACTCATCCTGGCTGTGTTATCATGTCCCGGTTCCTCAGAGCCGATCGCCTGTTCTCTGCTTCTGAGCGAACTGAGCTGCTGGCGGTGGGATGTATGTCATATCGGCTGAGCGATATCAATGACCGACTGTACCGTAATACCAGCAAATAACGCGCACCAAACACCCCTCCCTACCTAAAACGTTAGCTTTATATATTTTAAAAGTAATTTCAATGTTTCATAATTAGACAATAATTAAATACCAGTTGCATGAACACACCATTACACGCCAAATTACATTAAATAATAAACATTTACTATCACACAACTGAGTAGTTTATGCAGCCTACTAAAACAACTAAAACAGCTTATTATCATTACATATCAAATCATATAATAACATTTTAAACTCATTTAACAAACTTGTTTGTCATTATATTAGTATTTGGTTAGGGCAACCATGCGCTGAAAATTTCACAACTTACACTAGAAATACCGCATATCTAATCTACCGTAAAACTATTCAGTGATGTGGCCACACTGGGGAAAACATATGACGAATGGGGCAAAAAAAATCCGAAATGATCGCTGAAGTTTGAGAAAAACAGTTCCGCAGCTACTGTTCACATGAAATGCACATGGGTCGTGAATGTTGATATATCTTTGTCCAATCAAAGCCCCTCGACCGTGAGCAATCGACCAATAGAATGGCAGAGAGACTGCACGAGGAGGCGTGCGCTGAGAGGGGCAGAGAGAGCGGTAAACATCTTACAGGGCTTGAACATTCTGTTCTTTTTAGCCCCCAAACACCTTGATAATATTACTAAGAACTTTGCTCTATAAATATGTACATAAAAAGTACAGGAAAGCAGGTCTGTTGTACTTTCAACAAAAATGTTTTCTAGACATTCTGCACAGTACCATGTTCAGTTTTTGGTACATTCGCTTATTAAAACATAGTTTAAAGAAATATTTTAGTGTCATTAGCGTATGAAAAAAATATATGTCTGGCTAATGCATATATACATTACACACACACGCACACACACACACACACACACACACACACACACACATATATATATATCGCTACTAAAGGCATAATAATACATACTGCCTACTGCATTTATATATTAGCCCATTCAAAGTCAGAAAGTCAGTAAATGTCCCACAAGTTAAGGCAATTATTTAATTAAGAAAATATAATAGCATATGCCTTTAAAATAGTGAAACAACACAAATGAAAGTATGGGAATTATAAAAAACTTAATTCAAATGTATTTAATAATTAGCTAATTTAATAATAGCTCCCTTATGCTTCCCATGTGTTCTACTTTACTTCATTATCCAGTACAATTGGTCAACTTAAAAAAAACATTCATATGCACAATTTGTATTTGTCACAAAACAGTTTAAATCGCAAATATACTGCTGTAGATCAAAAAGTCTGCTGTGTTGAAACATTTTTTTTATATATATTTTTTGCAGATGCTGCAGGGACAAGGGATATCCTGGCTCATTCTAGGATATCCTCAACACACTCAACATGACAAGACGGGCAAATAGGGCCATCTTGTGGTTGAATAATGAATCATATAGTGAGTGTGTGTGTGTGTGTGTGTGTGTGTGTGTGTGTGTGTGTTTATGTATATAAGCCTTGCTGAATAAACCAGTGAAATCAATATATTTTTGAAATATTCACCTTAATTAAACTTAAAAAGTCACCACAGTCCATTTTTGTATTTTAATTAGATGACAAAGAAATAAACTAGGTGATGAAGAGATCGGGGGAAAAGGTGATAGTGTCCAGTCAGCGGGTCAGGAGGACTAATCTCCTTAGACATGGTGGGACAACAGCAAGCTGCTCAAATATTCAACCAAAATATTTTTTCCACCTGTGTGATAAAGAATTCAAAAGAAAGCAATCAAGTCCACTTAGATAATGAATGAAAAAGATAAAGAAATATAGGAAAGGAGTTGCTTAATAATAACTATGATTAGATTTTGGTTATATAAAAATATAAAAATAATATATGAAATATATATAAAATAACTGAATCATGTAATTGTACTTTATATAGTCTTATAGTTCCCCACCTGGCCTTTATAATACAGTACATCTCAACAAGAATAAATCCTATAACTAAATTTTTGTATAGGCCTATATACTATTTATGTCAATATTATTGTTTGTAATGTTATGAAATATCAACAACTTTGAAAGAAATCTCTCTCTTCTTTTGAACATGATCAAGTTTAGAAGGAACAAGTGAAAGTCTTTTAAGAATATCCTCTAGGAAATAACCAGAATATAAACAGAACAGAATGATTATTAATCAACAGGAAAATAAGCAAGGCTGTTCTGAATATTATGGTCTAATGGTTTTTAATATGCACATTTTGGAAAAGATGTTACTATTAAAGTGTCTTTAGCTTGACAAAATTTATAGAAAACATTCTGGCACATTGTATGACTCTTTAAATTCTTGAAAATGTTTAAAATGGTTTCAATTATAAACAAAACAATATGCTTTTTTTTCTTTCCCCTAGTTGTCAGTCACCCACACAGCAGCCTCTGACATCACAGCCTTTTAAACTCAGAAACAGATGAGAGCAAGAGAGCATTCTGTACATGTGAGTGGGCTGAATAGGTATCAAGTATGCAGTTCATGATGCAGCAGACACATACCACATACTATTTCATTAGACACGTCACATAAACTCATACACAAACGCAGATGTAAAACAGAGCCGGACATGAATCCTTAAATGGGATTGGAGAAATGGTGCTGAACTTTCACACAGATAACCAAGAGAGGGAGAGAACGCAAGACAGGGATGGAGAGCGTGCCACACATGCGCAAGAAATAAACAACATAAGGAGGAAAAGGAGAAAGCACAAGAGGAACAACTCTCTGTGGATACACACAGATGGAAAAAGAGAACAAATAGAAGGAAGATGCATGATATCCCAGGGAAGCACAGATAAACACAGAGATTAAGAGTAAGGGTCACAGAGCACAGTGAGATTTATTAGCACTTACACAAAGGACTGAAATATTTTGCCAGGGTGTGTTACTATAGTAACCCACCCACCAACAGGGTCATTACTGACACACCCTAATAAGATACTTGAAAACCCATGTCCACCCTTTTATCTCAAACTAAACCAAAACAGAATAACTTTTATGCACAGTACAAAATAACATCTGTATCATGGTTTGGTTTTATTTCAGGTGACAGTGCAGCTGCAACTTTGACTAAACCATGCAGGCATATGCATGTAGTTTGATCAGTCAAATGCATTCACGCATACACCCATACACACAGAAAAAAGGAAGCAAATTCTCCAAATTTCTCATGACCCACTCCCAACATCCATCACTCTCACCCATTTGTCTTGCATGCATACTCATGCCAGCTGTCTTATCCCATAATAAGACTAGGAGTGTTCAGCATTTCATCATACTTCAGCAAGACACAAAACACATATGGCTGGGTAATGTAGGCTAAAAATAAAATAAATTAGTTTGAGTAATCATTCCATTTCCCTTTCATTTTCTCAGGAGATGAATATAAAGTTTGTTTACTTTACCCTGACCATAAGTAGTCTTGTCAATTGCATTACAACAACAAATCTATAGCGAATAGCAGAATAACAGTCATGCTTTTAGCTACTGAAATCAAAGTATATGTACATTATGAGTGTTGGCAAAATCATTAGTTGTCTTATTTTTGTCAGATGCCAAAATCACTGACAAAATCCAACATTCACGTATCAATGTTATATCCATTGTTAAAGACATAGGCTAGAATAATTAGCCTACGTGAGTGCCTGGGTTATTCAAATATTTTTTTTTATATTTCACCGATCACACGCAAGTATTTGTTTACTTAACACGTTCTCCGCGGGAACACACCGTTTACAGTTTATATAGTTTCATCGTGACAAACACAACTGAACGCAAAGAAACACGGTTGCTGAAGGAGCGGTGAGAGACCCCGTCTTACCTGTCCCGTCGCGGTCTTGTCCCTCTCGAAAGCGGCTAGTGTTCCTCATCATACAGGTCCTTATAAAGAGCTAACGTGTTCAGCTGCGGACTGTGTGGAAGAGCTCGTGCTTGTCCCCGTTGGTCCGTGGAAACATTGTTTACACGGCGTGTTATATACAGGATTTGCGTGCGTGTTTAGATAACAGACGCGAGTCTAAAACAGCCACACGGGAGTCCCTGACTTCAGAGAAACAGATTGAGGGCAGAGTAACGCCTATAACACTCACTCCCATTATGTAATGTCAGATGAGTTGCGCTTTAAAGGGTAGATTAATTCAAATGTGCTGTGGATAATGGAGAAGTACAGTGCCAATTTGAGTCTCTCTCTTAAACACTCACTTATTCTGATCCACTTACAACAGAACAGTACATGGTGTTTATCTTGTAAATGTACATTCATTAACAGTGATGCACACGTAATGGGTTAATCAAGGCCAGAAAGTGATGATAATGCTGCCACTTTTTCATCATCTATCAGCGAACGACAAAGCTGTAGATTTATCAGTCTCTATCAGGCAGAACATTATACATTTTGTTCTGTCGTTGTACCTACGTAAATGGGTTAAAGTCACTATGAAAGCATCTAAAAAGTATTTGGACAGCCTCACCTAATATGTGAAGCATCAAATTATATAAAACCAAATGTCATTTGTTTTTAAAGGAATACTCCACCCAAAAATGTCATTTCTGTCATCATTTACTCGCCCTCATGTTGTTCTAATCCAAAATTGTTTGCCTTTCTTTATTCTGCAAAACATAAAATATGAAGAATGTTGGGAGCCAAACAACACTGGAACACCATTTCTCAAAAAGTATTTTTATGTTACATAAAATAAAGTGCAGTAAATTATCCCCAAATTTTAATTTTTAGGACAAATATCAATTTACACTATAACACACAAGTGCACTTTCAAGCAAAATGTTTCACAAAAAGAAATTTATTCATTGTTTCTAAAACAATGGATACACTGTACAGAATTAAGACTCTAAAAACAAGTGAACTAAAAACAAGTGAAATTAGTCCGGAGAAGAGGTTTAGCATTATATGGTTTGATATCTTGTTTCAGAAACTGTTATAAGCCACTGTTAAGTTTTTATTACCAAAAAATCTATAGTTGTTCTGCAGAAATTTCTATGATATATTTAATAAAAATACACATTCCATGTGAAAGTGCTTGTGTGGAGCACATCCCACTGTTGCTGAGTCATAAAGTCCTAAATGTTAAAGAGGATGATGGTTTTAAAGGTAGTCATCATAGCCAGATTCATCCTTGACGCCAGCTGCAAATATAGAAACATGTCTGACATATTCATTAAAGAGAAAACTGAGTTGAATTACATTTAGACAGAGGAGTTACCATTATAATATAAATTGTGCTTCATTCCAGCAGAGCAGGGATCTTTAATCTACAACAAACACATTGAGATATAATTACATTAAATAGGTATTTACGAAAATTTCTGTATATCATACAATATAAGAGCACATAGCTACTTACAACTGAACTTGGAGGGACTGTGGGAGCCTGGTAAGATGGAGGGGGTGGCACCCATGATTGAATGGCAATAGTGGAGTCCAAGTTTTGCATGCTAGCACTGTAATTCAAGTTCAACGTGGCTATCCTGGCATGGATAGGAATAGGTGGGAGGGGCCCTTTCCTCTGGGCGAGCGACATAGACTCTTCATTAACACTGGAGGGAGTCTGTGCTGAGTGATGTGATTGGCTGGACGTTGTGCTAGGAACTGTGGGTATGTTCTCTGGAAGTGCTGCGACTGAATCAGGACGTTGTGGAACTCTGGGTGAGCTTCTAAGTGAAAGCCTATGGCCAAAACAAAATCCACAAAAACACATATAGTCAAAACCCAACTAGCATGCACTAAAACAAAAAATACTACTTTTCAACATTTTCACTCAGAAATTGCAATAAATAGTACAATTACAAAGAAACGGCAATAATACATTCAAATCTATAAGTACATAAACTGAAATAACCTTTGTTTGTAAAACATTCCCTAAAATGCATCCTTTTATTTGGTTGCCCCTATGTCTGTTTTGATTCTCACCTCTTGTGCAATTCACTTCCTCTAAGACAATTGTCAAGTTTTTCTTTCCAGTCTGAAACACCCCCCACACTGTATCTGCGTGTAAGTCCTGAAGATGCTGGAGGACAGAAGAACATTCATTGGCACAACATTCTTTATTTTAATGCTATTTGCGAGGAGTTCAGAGTGCCAGACCTTTGTTGTCACTGATCTGCTTCTGCACAGCAACGTAGAACTGCTTGGCCTCATCTTCATCCGTAAAGTTTATTCCTATATGACACTCCTGCATACACATTTAGTTTTCATCATGATGAGGACTTTCCATCGACTTCTATTGTTAAGCTAATGATATTTTATATCCCTTGAGCCCTAAACCTCAATCTTACAAAACATTTTTTAGTCCATTGTGAGTTTTAATATGCTTGGTTGAGCATGCAGATCTACATGCACATATGGATGCATGTAAAAGCAGTTAAACACATACAGTGGGTACGGAAAGTATTCAGACCCCCGCTTAATTTTTCACTCTTTGTTATATTGCAGCTATTTGCTAAAATCATTTAAGTTCATTTTTTCCCCTCATTAATGTACACACAGCACCCCATATTGACAGAAAAACACAGAATTGTAGACATTTTTGAAGATTTATTAAAAAAGAAAAACTGAAATATAACATGGTTCTAAGTATTCAGACCCTTTGCTGTGACGCTCATATATTTTTAATCAGGTGCTGCCCATTTCTTCTGATCATCCTTGAGATGGTTCTACACCTTCATTTGAGTCCAGCTGTGTTTGATTAT
>JAUMHR010000050.1:13293958-13305662 GCA_032361145.1 Enteromius fasciolatus
TGCAGATTAGGAGGAAAGTATCTCAAAGCGTTCCTCAGAGCCAGCTAGAGAGACAGAGAAACAGATAGGGACCAAGATTAACTGAAGCGACAGACTGAGTGATTGTAATGCAATCAAATTACGAAATGTTTTGGTCTCTGTCCCTCTTCCCCCATTTCGCAGAGGATTCGTTCCTTTCTCTTGCAAAATTCACTCTTATCTTCTCTAATGATTGACAGGCCTCACAGTGTGGAAAGTGTGTTTTACCACTGCTGATCACTGTGTAGAATTGGTTTTGTTTTTGAAAAAGTCATATTGTGCATATTACTGTAAAAATGACATTCTTACAACATTTTGTATTATCATCATCAATTTTTAAGTGTTTTGCTTCATAATAGTTGTGTTTACCATGAAATATATATATATTTAGGATTTTTTGACAAACGGAGCGTTCAGAAGAACACAGAAATTAGTTAAATTAATTTAAATACAATAACTTTACCAACACTTTTGACAAATTTATTGTATGCTTCCTGAATAAAAGTAATAATTATTTAATTTAACATTTTGTTATAATTATATGCATTTCATATTTTGTCTCATTACACAACTATGTAAACATTTAAAGAATCAATGTGATTTTTCTGAAAATAAAATAAATAAATACAATATTCTTACTAAATGACAACTTAAACCTCCCACACAATGTTATCATATCGCTTCTTAAGATTTGGAATAT
This sequence comes from Enteromius fasciolatus, assembly GCA_032361145.1. Lineage (NCBI taxonomy): Eukaryota > Metazoa > Chordata > Actinopteri > Cypriniformes > Cyprinidae > Enteromius > Enteromius fasciolatus. The sequence continues at coordinate 13,294,677 of JAUMHR010000050.1, forward strand.
AGCATAGAAGTCATATGCATTACATATATGATTCTTTATGGTTTGTGTAGTCATTGAATGAAAAAAAGGATAGCGGATATTCTCCAGATCTTCATTTATTTATCTATATTTAATTTCAATTATAATAAATGAGAAAATAACTGAAAATAGATGTGTCAGAGATATATTTACTGACCCGTTCCTCTGCTGGGGTGAGATTTGGAGTACGAACAGGTGCATGAGGTATGCTGGGGTCCCTGCCACGGTTAGGAGGAAGAGGATCAAGGGGTAATCCGGCACAGATCTCCTTTAGGTTGGACATCACTCCTGTATTCACAGAGGATATAGAAATATATGAAGAGGTTTACACTTCCAAGTTCTCTCAGTATTTGTTTGTAGTTCATAGGAAGAATTACAGAGGTTTATATAAACACTGCCCTGCTGACCCTCTAACCTCCTCCCTATCAATCCATTGGTCAGTTTCCTTGGTTTTCCCTCTAGTCTCATCCAATAAAAAACTTCGAATATCTGTCAGGCAATCATTGAACAAGCCAGACGTGATGTGGCACTCTCCCAAAAACATAAAAACAAACAACAGTTCAGAAACATCAATTTCACTTTACTGACCTTGTATGATTGACTCAAAGGCATTAAAACGTCTAAAGCCATCCTTTTTTTCACCATGTGTCAAAATACATCATTCACAAAACCTCATTCCTGTGCTCTTTTTTTTAAAAGATCTCATTTAAATATATCAGCCTTATAGAGCCTTTACTGACAGAATTTGCTATAAATTAGATTTTTTTTTCACCCAAAACATTGTCAGCATTTGCTCAGCCTCATGTCTTTCCACATCTGTGTAACTTTTAGTCTGTCATGTGGAATACAGATACAGTTAGATTTTAAATTTCAACTTTTTTTTGTCTCTCAAACTTTTGAACCCACTGTGAAAGGTGATTCATTAACCTTCCTTAAATTACTTGTTACTGTTTGACTAAAGCGGCACACATTTATATACTTAAATAGCCAAAATATAAAAAAACTAATTAATGAGCTTATAACTTTTATTCAAAATAGGATCTCACATTTTACACAAATACTTTAACCAAGTACCATGTCTGACATACATTAATCTCAAATCTTAAATCACACACTTTCACACGTCAAAGTGTAACACAGTTACACATGGATTAAAATGTCTGTAAAATCAAGAAATTAAAAAGGAGTAAAGAAAAGAAAGAAGAACACAAAAACGATAAATATTGAAGCTGATGTTTTTCAGAACACCCTATAAGTGAGAGTTCAACAAAAACATCCATGCTACATACGGTTCCTTTTTCTGGATATCACATTATATATTTCAGGATATCAAGTTGATAAAAAAATATTTTGGAAAAAAATATATAATCCATATAATGTTACTTTCTGCATTTATGTCCCTGTTTCCTTTATGTCTCATCGTAAAAACAGATATAAATAGGTTAATGCAAAACAAAAAAAAGTGTAATAATAGACAGAAATCAGTTGTTCAAGCAGTTGTTCAATTTTAACTAGCTATGGGCAGCTGTGAGGGCATATCATTTGTCTCAGTGGGCAGAGGATCAGACTCTTTGCTTGTGCTGAAGTCAGAGATGGAATGGGAGTCTTTTTGTTCTGCTTCTGATCCAGGACTGGCACCCTGAAGATCATCTTCTTGAGAGAAGAATTCAGGATGTTGCCGAAAACACTCCTGCATGCTTCTGAATTGCTCCAGACAGTCCGAACCTTTCACCTCTTCTTGACTTAAGTGGAAGCAGGTGAACGCGGTCTTAAACTGCTCTCCACACACTCCACTTGCCATCCCCCCTAAACACGGACAGTCCCAATTTATCTCACCACCCGGCAAGATGAGACCTGAACACAAAGAGAAAGGGAGGTAGATATAACATTAGAAAGTTGCAGTTTCAAAAAGGAAGTATTTTTTTCCAAATGTCACCTTTTTCTTTATGCTCCTCATTTGCATCCTCCTCAACCAGTTTCACAGTGCTAGGAATTTCATGTTCTTCCTTGGTAACAAATATGACTCGGTCCTTCCCTGTAAAGAGTTGATGATGACAATTAATAGTCAAGTACGCATTTAATAACAACTTAAAAGATATACATCCCTTAATATTATATTAGTGGTATTAACAATGTTTTTTTTTTTTATTAAGCAGTGGTAAACTACTTCTCAAGACAACATTTAGACATTGTACAATCACATTAACATTTGCTACAATGTTAATTTTTAAGTGTTGCTTTAACATTGTGTAATGTTTATATGATTCTTGTCTTTTTTTGGTCAATGATGTGCTTTTCCTAGAAACTGACATTTCCAGTTTATCAATTTGTCACTTACTGTGGCCCTTGATCATTTGTAACAATGTGGGTTAATACCACCGATCTATATATAATGTTCTCTATTATACATCAGTGGTTCAAAAATTAAAACATGTTGAGAGTTTAGATTTCCTTTTTCTTTTATTTTCTTCCTTTATTTTTTTTAGTGTGGCATCAGTAAAGACAAAATACTCGCACATGTAATAGTATTCACCGAATTACGACAAGGTCAACGCTATCATCTAGTCTTATGGCTAGAATTAAGTTTCAGATCTTAAAAAACTAGAATTAAGTTTCAGATCTTACTTTACACTTTAAGAGCCTACAGACAGCCAGTTATTGAGAACATAAATCATTTTTAAACCCAGTTCAGGAATTGACTCTGAATTACCTTCCTCGTTGACTGTATTCATTTCTTTCTAACGTTACACAGAAATTGTAAAGTAACGTTAAATGTAGAAGCAATGCTTTAGCAATATTTTGCAGTATCAACTCCAAAAGTTCCCTGTTGACCTACAACGACCACCCTCTATCTATGTGTCCTACTGTCATTCATTCCTCACTTGCTCATGCAGCTTTAAACTCAAGTTATCGAATCAAATATCATGACGTCATAAACCATAGACGAGGACCCCAAACGTGTGCCTCTCGGATTGCCTTTAAGAAAATATTAAACCCACCATTTTTGTAAGTTCACGCTTCTGAAAACCATTGTAGTATAAGTCTTGTAATAAAACTTAATATAATAGATCTGTTTAAAATGAAAAGTGTAAACGTCTTGACATTACATCCCACCAGAGCTTCAACTAATATTTCAACCGTCAGAGAAGGCATTATATTTGAGTTCGCCGAAATAGGGTATTTTCTTTGCAGACATCTGCATAACAGCTCAGACTATGTGAAAATAAAGAAACTGAGCAATTTTTACACTCTCATGGATAGATTTGTTTAATCGTCTCTAATGTTAAGAGTGCAGGATGCCATGCTTACAAATAAGACACTGTATTTCCCAAAAATGAGTTTTATTGAGAATGATCAGACTTTGCTGAATATATTTGTTCGGAACATTTCTTTTTTTACACAGTTCAAAAAAAAAGAAAAAAAAAAAAGATTTATTTTACATGGTTGAGCACTGCAGTAAATGTCATATATACAGACACCCAATGATACAGCAAAAAGAGCTTTATTTTGAAAGCAAATAAATTCCAGGTGTAACCAGTTCTGTGTGCCACTAAGCTCTCGCTACAGACCAAGCACTTTCAAAAACAGAAAATCCTTGAAGCCTACTGTGTAAGATGTGTTCTGCACAAAAGGATTCCAGAGTAAATGTGTACACACACACACAAAAAAAAACAAGCCAATGGTGCCACACTGTTTGTTGCATTTCCCCTGTTTTAATGTTGTTTTGTGTGTTTGTGTGTGGAGTCAAAATTGGCAGTGTCGAGTAAATCAGTAACTCAACATTAACAATACTTTCCGGAAAATCCTTTTACCTGGCATTACTAGGATCAGACAAGAAAAACATATGGGTGAATGAAAGGATTGAGTGGCATGGAGACGGAGGAAGGACAGACAGACTGAGTAGGGAAACTCCTGAATATTCCTAGTTAGAGCTCACAGAGTCCATCTTTACTGTCCCATCACTGAAGTTCAGCTTAATCACTGAATTTTAGAAACGTTTCGCCACTTCTGACAAACAGGAGAACATGCTCAGACGGATCTAGTGTTCTCCCAAGACAGCACTCGTGACAGACCATTTTAAATCGCAATAAAAAAAAATTGACAACAATCATAAAAATAATAAAAATGTCAGCAAGTGTGTGTGTGTTTTGTGAGTGTCCTTGTTTAGAAGAGTAGCGCTCCCATGCTGCCAACTTCACTCTGTTCCTTAACAAATATTTCAAAGTACTGATAGATGATGGTAACAGCCAACAGGATTCCTGTTCCAGAGCCGATGGCACCCAGGAAGTCAGCCATTACTGAAAGGCCTCCGATACACAGTCCACCAAATGCAGCTGCTGTGGGGATGTACCTGAATAACAGTGAATGTGTCAGATTAATGTAGATCCTGACAAGCAATTATTTAAAAAGCTCATTTGCTTGTAGCTCACCTGTTGAGTTCATGAACCATGGAGGTCTCTCTGTGTCCCCTCATCACCATCTGCTGTTCTTTCAGCTGCTTGGCCACCTAAAAGCACACATACAATCATTACAACATCATATCAACTATCAAAAAACAACACTGCTAAATGAACAAGAGCTAGTAACGCACATCTTTGGCAGATGATCCAGAAACTTCAATCCAAGTCTTAGAAAAGAAGGCACAGGATCCCAGCATGAATACAATGTAGATCACTGCATGGACTGGGTCATCAAGCACAGAACCAAATGACTCCGGAGGTGACAGATAGTAACACAGACCGCCTACAGGATAGGCACGAGCCGGACCACCGGATGAAGTATCCTACAACAACAACAAACAAGCTATTAGGAAGGCTTTCTGGTCTTTGGTCTGCATTTCACCAAAAACAACTTGGAGGGAGGAAGACATGGTTGCACTGTTGACACTTACAGACCAAGTCCCCAGTAGGTTGACCAGGAAATTTCCACTGAAGCGGGTGGAGAGCATCTGAGAAATGACGTACAGGTTAGAGACCAGAGCAGACTGCAGGATGATGGGAATGTTGGAGGTGTAGAACAGCTTGATGGGATATGTGTTGTACTGGCCACGGTAACGTGCAGACTTGATGGGCAGGTCAACTCTAAAGCCCTGTGCAAAACACAATTTAAAATCATTTTTAATTTCAACTTTAAAAAGTACTTGATTGGACCATTGTGCTTGCATAGATTAACATTTAATACTGTCACAAAACAATGACAACGAAGACTGAAATAAATAAATATATTTCTACTCCAATTAAGTCTTGGCATTAACTCATTGCTTTGCAGCAAAAAAACAAAAAACCAGACCTGGAAGTATATGACCACAGCAAAGACAAAGACTGTAGCGATGAGGTTCATGAGGTTGGGCAGGTTCTGTCTGTAGAAGGCCTCTCTCAGTGCTCGCACTTTATCAGTACGAGTGGCCAGAAGGTGAAACAGAGCAATAATGGCTCCTTCAAACTCAGTACCTGTATGTACACAAACAAAATTCAGTCATAATCCCCTACTTTCAAAATATGGTTCTAAAGGAAATGATGCATCCTGAACACAAACCTCTTCCTGTGTTGACTGTGGTGGGGCTGAATGCCTTCCATACGATTGTCTCACAGATGTTGGTGGCGATGAAGAGAGAGATACCGGAGCCCAATCCGTAACCCTTCTGGAGCAACTCATCCAGCAGCAACACGATCAGACCGGCCACAAACAACTACAGGAAAAGCACAAATGTAAATACTACTCTCTTACCACAAAACACACATGGATTACTCGCCCCAAAAAGACTTTGTGTGTGCGTGCATGCTCATATACCTGAATGATGATCAGCAGACAGATGCCAGCACCCATCTCCGAAGGGTCTCCATACATTCCAGTCATGACATACACAATAGCCTGGCCGATGGTGATAATCATACCAAACACTGGGAAAAATAAAAAAAAATAACTTTATAACATTATAATCATGAAAACGAATTTAAAACCAATTAATATTATATAGTTATACATAAATGTAATACATTTGAAACAACAATAAATAACATACATTTCTGGGCTCCATTAAAAAGCGCTCTATCTTTAGGTGTGTCTCCAACCTCAATGATTTTAGCTCCAGCCAGCAGCTGCATGATTAGACCAGAGGTCACAATGGGAGAGATACCCAACTCCATCAGAGTACCTAAAAAACACAGTCATAAGTAAACTTTACAACCCACAGTGTGTTTTGCTGAATCAATGGTCTTAATGACCCCAAACGTTTGAACAACAGTATACAGTAGTCAACATTTGAAGTGGATCAAAACCTTTCATCAAAGTTGTACTAAAACCAAAAACAATACCCATTCTTGTCTTAGGACAACTCTGATAAACTTTTATGATACACTTCAAATGTTGACTACTGTATATTACATGAATACTAAAAATCAAGATTATGGTAACATCATAATACTCCACATACAGAAACAGACTTACCTCTGTTTGACGCCAAGATGACTCTCATCCAGTAGAATGGATCTGCGGAGTCTGAAGACATGATCCCAAACAGTGGGATCTGAGAGAGGTAGAGAAACATTACGTGAGCTCTTAACCTCATTTTTATACACTGAGCTTAACTGGAGCACTAAATCACAGGTGCTAGCACAAGTGCTTTTTTCATACATTAAGAAATCAATCTTACCTGACAGCAGACAAGAAAGATGAACAATGTGATGGCAGTCCATAGCACTTTTTCTCTGAACTGGATCTGAAAGACAAATACAGGTGTGAGTTGAAAATGTTGGTTTGTGTTTAACGTATTCAAACAGACATACTAATATATATATATATATATATATATGTATATATGTATGTGTGTGTGTGTGTATGTATGTATATGTATGTATGTTATACCTTTCTTTCTGGTTTCTGGATTTCTGGCAAAACCGCACAAAATGGTTTTATAACCTCCAAGAACTTTACTGGAAATAAAAAGCAGAAATGTTAAGGAGAAATGCCACAAGTTAAACAAATTACAATTTCACTTAATGAAGCATACCTACTAAATTTCATATCTGCATTTTATTTAAATCACCTCAGTATAAGAAGAAAATTGCTGATGTGTTGTAAGTCGTTATAGCAGCTATTCAAAATTAAGACTGATGAAAAGTCCCTTTTTTCCCCAAATCCTGTGTTGAGCTACTTAGGACAATAGCCGATCTAAAGCGTCGTCATCATTAAACTGTTAGGCTAAAACTTATATTTCCGACCTTTTATATTATAAAAACACTCCGTCACAGGAAATCAGAATGAATGATACATCAATTTCTCTGATTGTGTGTCATGTGTATTCATGAACTGCCAAACAATTAAGTTAAAAACAGAATTAGATCCAGTCAACCAATATGACTGTTTGCTCATTACTTCCCTACAGTCTGGCAATCCAAGAAAATATTAAATAAGTTCATCTCCCAGTATTAGCTTTTAAATGTCTTACGATAAATATCTGAAGTAGTCGTTCAAAATTTTGTAGTAATACAACGTATGCAGACGTGTTAAGAAAGTAGCTAAGAGGCTAACGCTAGCTGCCCGCAACATTCAATTATTAGCCACCAGAAAAGCAACGCAAATGTTACTTCACAAAAACACAACTGATGAACCAAACAAAGAATCTAACGAGGAATGCATTTAACTTGGAGTAAATTATAGATGTAAATAAATATAAAGTAAATAAATCGTGCACCAGTCTCTCGGGTTGCAATCAAAGAAAGCTAATGCTAATGGTGCTAACAGAACTGTACTTTGATATAACAGCAGAATCGCATTGATTATCGTTTCAAAACACTTCACTTACTCCCCATGGTGACGGTCCCCTGAAATCACGGTCACTATCTGAAGTCCCAATGAGCTGTAAACGGATAGTCCAGCGCTGCCGGTGCGCTCCTCCGCCCGGTGAAAGAGAAAGAGAGAAGCGAGACAGCTAAAGGGAGGAGAGAGCGCTTTAGAGACACGTCAACACTACACAGACCCACTACACGTCAGACGAACAGCGAGCAGCGGTTGATCTTCTGTTTCACCTTCAGTAATTTGATCAAGTGGTCAGTGTGCGTGTCCAAATTTCCTACAAATGTTTCCACCACGATTTTATTCCAGTCACGTACAAAGTGAAGAAAAATATAACCGTGTTAAAAGTTTACTTAGCTTACCGTTAATGTGTTGAAATATTATTTATGATAGGACTATTTATTTCCATGTAATGTAAATAAGTTTAAGTTTCAGAGTAGCCTATAAAAATCACTAGACGCGAATTTACAAAAAGATGTAAATGTATGTAACTAGTACTTAACTAGATGTTGTAACTGAAAACGGCTTCACGTGAAATGAATAAAACTGAAAGCGGGAACTCAAAACAATAAAATAAACACAATATACTTCCGGGTAAAATGGGCTTACGCTTTGATCTATACAGTACAGATAGAATTTGCCATTTGTGGCGTTTAAATAATTTGTGTGGTCCGTGATTATTGTCAAGTCAAATTATGCTCTAGTATAGTTGATTATAGTGAAGCGACGAGGACAGATTGTTTAATTTTTATTGATTGTCATCAGGCCTTGTTTTTCAGCTGTTATCCTGTTTTGTTGACATTTGTAAAATAGTGGAGTCTTTATGTAACGTTAGCTCCTCATTATCATAAAAAATAGAAAAATAAAGAAAAATAATAACTTTCAGTTGATAGTTTATCCGTGATTAGGTAAACCGTTGATTGGTATTGCTTCCCTTAATCTCATAGGCTAAATTAAAAGAATTCAGAATCTATTTTTAATGATGTTACATGAAATAATTAAAATCCAGTTAAACGAGAAACTTACTTTAGCCAGTGGGGGTCATAGAACTATTAGGTAACGGTGAAAATAAAGGAACGTTTTTCTGTTCCACAGTTTTTCTCTAACCAACAGAGGGCTCCAGGTACTTAAAAAAGGAATGTTTGTCTAGTATTTTCTGTCATTACTTAAGGGTGTATATTCACTCACTGAGCATCACATTGCAAGAGTAGGTTATATTTTATTTAGAGATAAACAAAAAAAAGTATTTTCCCTTGCACCTGATTTGAGGGGCATTTTACCCATTTGATGCCTTTTTTTTCCCTTCACGTATTTTCATTATCAGTAAACATTTCATGCTGCTACCCATTAAATTAATTTTTAAAAATCAAAACATTTAGCTGTTATTGTACAGCTACAGACTACCTGCAGATATCAAATAGAGTTCAACTAGTTGATATCTGCAGAGGATCCAAACTATTCTACTATTCTAAACCATAGTTTGATGGTTAAAACTAAATATTAAACACACATGCACATGTTGGGATTCTGTGTTTTATGGGGACATTCTACAACCTTAAAGTTTTTTTTTACCGTACAAACTGTATGTTGTATTGCCCTACACCAACTCTACACCTAAAGCTAAAAGACAAGGATTTTGCCATCTTTGTGGGGATATTTAATATCTCACATGACATTGGATACAGGAATTGAATATGATGCATTTATTAAAAATGCATTTATTTCTTACTCCATCTGTAGAACACCATGTTTAATTCCTCACCCTGACCATTATAAAATTGTAAATATTATTTGCTTTTATTGATTAATAGACTGTTTCTGTGTGATTGGTAATGATGTTCAGTGCGGAATTGATCCTAGAAATATATGGAAAAGGAAAATTTGCTATTTTTGGAAACAGCCATGAAGATTTCATCCACTGCAATTCTGCACACTGCTTTCTGGCTGCATTTTCCAAATAATGCAGAGTCGCTACGGTCCGTACACACACACACACACACACACACAGAAAGTGACTGCTGAACTGTGGACATTTGTCCATTGCGGTTATGTAACCTAATGTGCCCTTAGAGGACAACATGCGTATATGCCGTTTTTGCATCCCTTTCCCCTCTATCCTATCTCCCGTTCACACATCAGACACATTCCAGATACGGACACATTAAATCACAGTGAAATTTAATTAACCTGCCACTCTGCCAGACAATGTCAGATGTTATTTGGTCAGTGCTACTAAGAGAAGTTGTCATCAGTACAGTTTCAGCCTGAATGTCTGCATAGCAGGCAGACATTTGTTCTTTCTATGCATAACCTGCTAGTGTGTTACATGCATTTGCATTTTCCAAAATGGAGGGACCACAAATAATGAACATGTTAAATCTGAGAAATTTAATTGGAAGTACTGAGGCCACTGTTCATTTCAGGTCACTTCAGTTTGTGTGACAATAATTAAATTAATGTCAACTGAAATATAAACCGTTGCGTTATCTTTCAGCCGATAACTGACTCTCTGATCCATAACACATTAGAGTTAAAGCATGGCTTGTGTGTGAGACAATAAACTATCAACACTTACATAAGACATTGATTTGAACCAAGAGAGGACAATAACTGCAGCTATTTTCATCACAAAACTACAACATGTCAGTTTTGAATATTTTGATATTTTTGTTAGAGTAAGTCAATTATACCTTTACTCCAATGGGACAGTTTACAAATGGATGTTTGTATGAATGATTTACATAAAATTATATACAATTTACACAAATTTACAATAGCAAATCACACTATCTCCCAAAGGAATGCGTGGTGTGAGTTGGTCACACCCTTTTCTTCTCTGTGGTGTGTGTGTGTTGTACAGAGAAAAAAAAAGGGTGCGGCACCCTTGCTTGCCAACACAATCGTATTACTCTCTCAGAAGCAGAACTTCCAGTTTAATTTCATCATACTCATATTGTCCTCAGATAAGGGGTAAGGTTCTGATGTCATGGGAGTTGTGATGTCATATAATTAGCACCAGTGATGACATTAGTGTCATGTGAGAAGCAGTTAGTAGGAAACAAGATCATGTAAACACCTACGCACCTGTACATATATTAATTAGGGTGACCATACGTGCCATTTTCCCCGGACGCGTCCTGGCCAGGATTTCTATAAGGATATAGTTTTGGCTCG
>JAUMHR010000050.1:13305762-13319914 GCA_032361145.1 Enteromius fasciolatus
CATCAGTTCCTTATGTTTCCAAAACACTCTTGATGTACAAATCGAAGCAATATAGAAATCCTGGCCAGGATGCGTCCTGGGAAAATGGCACGTATGGTCACCCTATATTAATGTATACACACACAAACAAAGCAGATTCTGAAAAACAGTACTCAGTGTACTCATGCGTCAGCTATTGTTTTTTATCATACTGTCTACTATTTTTTTAAAAGTGAAAAATGTCAGATAACAAAAAAAAAGAAGTAATATGAAGACCACAATTGTCTTCTTGGGACATCGCTCTGAGTAAACAGATTTGGATTATAGCAGATTATTCCTCTTATAGGCTGCCACTGCCTCTGATGTCTTACATGACACACACATACAAACACATCAGTCTCTGTAGGACTTGTGGTGTGTGATGATTCATTAGGGGAAAACTTGAACGTCATGTTGAAATTGTGAATTGCTTTGGTCATTTCATCATTCACAACTGTGTGTCACAGTTATTTTAAATAGTGTTGAACAGTGTTGAAATAGTGTTGAATCAGTTATACGCGTTACTAAGCTATCCGGCATAAACAAGCTCTGTCTCATACATACTATTTGGGGTAAAGTAAAATCAAATCAACATCAGATCATAGCAAGTATACTACTGGTAAAGTAAAATGAATTTGTGCATTTTTTGCCCTGTTGGCAATGTAAACTTTGCCCATAATATTTGTCAGCAGTTCAGTGAACTTTGACCAGAAGAACTGAATGTTCATTTCTGCCATGTCAAACAACTCTCTCTCTCTTGCTCTATTCTGCTTTCTTTCTCATTGCCAACCATATATCTGTTTTCCTCTCACTTTATTCATCAATCTCATGTTATCATCCTATCTGTGTGCACTTATTATTTGTATTCACAGTAGTGCAATGGATATAGGCAATGAGCACCTGTCTATGGCAAGCCGTTTTAACATTTAACCTACAAACCGCACTAGTATATTTTTTAATTTTACTATTACTTTTCTTTTAGATACTAGTATCTTTTCCATTAAGTACTAGTACTTATTCAGTAGATAATAGTACTTATTGATCAAATACTAGTACTCATGTATTAGATACTAGTACTTATTTCAATAGTGATTAGAATTAATCTTAACAAATGAAAATGTTTTGCCATTGACTTCTTTGGAGATCTGTCATTAAGATATCAGCTATTTAGTTTTGACTAGTACGTATTCCACTTCTGACTAGTACTTTATATGTTAGCCCATCTTGCTTATAGTTTACAATGAAAACTCAAGGAAAGATCACAAACCTGTTGTCCAACAAAAAAAATATATTGACATGTTTTTACTCCAAATTCACTTCAGTCAAATGTTTAAAATAACTTCATCAGTTTTTTTATATGAACAATAAACAGGCAGAAACCGTGCCATTTTATTATAAAGGCTGTCAATTGGCATTGGAATTTAAATATACTTTAGTCTTATAAAAATACCAGAGATGACTTTGAGAGCACTGATAAACCCATAGACTGTCGCAATCATTGTTATTTTTCTTCTTGTTTCATCAGTAAAAGGTCAATCTGTGCGTTATTCGCTGAGAGGCTACTGTGCTTAACTTAAACAGCTAAAGCTCTCTTGTGAAGTTTCCCCGCGAGGGCACCCTCCAGCGATGAGAATGAATGAAAAGAAATTACAGTATGAGTCCTCATTGCTCACAAAACCCTAATTTGACAAAAAATAACATAAATAATTAATAACTCTGAGGTTCACATTTGCAAATCCTTAAATTTTTCTCCTGTGTAGAGAAGTGTATTATATATATTTATTTTTTTCTTTTGTCTGGCAGCTATATTTATTATTATTATTTTTCTTAAATACTCAGTCAAATAGTGAATGGCTATTCCAAAAGTAATATTTAAAAGTAATATCCTTTCATTTCAAGTTCAAGTTAATTATGCTTTTTAATTATCACAGTTAATTATGACAAGTTAATTATGATTTTAATATGGAGTTTTGTTTTTGTACTTTGTTATAGGGTGTACTCACACTAGGCATGGTTGCCGTGAACCGGGTCAGAGTACGATTGTCCCCCTCCCCACTCCCCCTCTGGTCTGCACTCACATATGATTTTAGCCAATGTGCCGGAGCACGCTTATGTAGTTATGGTGAGGTGGTTTCAGGATAAACAGGAAGAGCGGCACTCTCGCTGGACGCTAGTGATGGGATTTATGGCTCTTTGAAGGGATCCGAATCTTGGTGATCTGTTCCTTTCAAAGAGCCGTTCAAAAGAACAGTCTTTCCCCCTTTAACTGTTCTGTCTCGCGGAAGAGTTAATTTGTGTGCATCTGTGTGAAACACGCATAGGAAAAAAAGAACGACAGATAGAACGGCTCCCATCGTTCATGATAATGAGCCATTCAAAAGAATCAGTTCGTTTGCGAACGTCACAACTCTACTGGAAGCGATCAAGTCCATCGCTCTGTTTACTTTGTGGATAGTAATTTTGAGTCGTTTGGTCCGCGGTGGTCCACAGCCCTCTTACAGCTTATTGTTAAACAAACATTGCACCTCTGCCGTAGACCGAAGCGACCCTTTCTCCGCTATGTTTGTTTTGGAGCGTCGCAAAAACGTGACGTCGAGCGCCCTGTGTTAGCGCTCACTCTACATGCGAACCGCGCCCGAGTCCAACTGAACTGTGCTCTGGCACACCTCTTCCAACCGGGCCAGGGACGGCTAAACATACCGCGACCCGGGCACGTTTCGGAGCACTCGCCCTAGTCAAACGAACCGCGCTTTGGTGGTCAAATACACTCGGGGACGGTTCAGACTGCCTAGTGTGAGTACACCCCATAGACTAGATACTTCATCTTCAAGCAATAAGCTATTCATATATGTGCGAGCAAAGAAAAACATAATAAAGCTATATATAAAAGAAATACATAGACCCATATGCTAAATATATATTTTTCTAACTAAATAATAAAGTACAAAATGAAGGGGAAAAAAACTGCAGGCTAGCAACCTATGTGCAGAATTTAAGTTCATTTTTATGAGGCGCTCTTTAGAAATGAAATCCCACATTATATCATTTTTTTTTTCACACACATTTTAATTTATAAAATTATTCTCTGAAATCTTAGTGATCGTAGTAGTAGCCTATATATTTTTTTTCTCAAGAATTTATTTATTTTAGTCATAAACAAGGGAGACATGGGGATAAAAAAGGTAAACAAGAGCACATGGAGCTAGACATCAACAGAAACACAGGCAAAAGACAACAGGCAAGACACAAGGCAACGCCTATGGCTTGACATAGCCCTCCCCGTAGGCGTGGCTTCCAGATGCGCAGACAGCAACACCAGTCTCTAAGGGGGGTGGTGGAGATGGCGGAGCCGCTGGAGGAAACGTCCTCCAAGGCGGCGCAGACGGTGGAGAAGCCCACCTGGGCTTACCAGGCCACGAGGATGCTGTCCTGAGCCAACTAGACAGTGTATACGCCCTCCAAGGCGGAGCAGAAGGTAGAGACGCCCACCGGGGGTTGTCAGGAGCAAAGATGCTCCCCAGACAACGAGGATGACCTCCTGGTCCGAGTAGTTAGGAAAAGTGCCCTCCTGGACCGAACAGGCCATGAAAGTGCCCTCCTGGGCCGAACAGTCACTAATAATGTCCTCCTAGGCTGAACAGGTAGTGATAACGCCCTCCTGGGCTGAATAGTTACTGCTAATGCCCTCCTTGGCCGAACAGTCACTGATAATGCCCTCCTGGGCCGAACAGACAGCGACCATGCCCTCCAGGGCTGACCAGGCAGTGAAAATACCCTCCAGGGCCGACAGTCACTGTTAAAGCCCTCCTGGGCCGAACAGGCTGAGAAAATGCCCTCCAGGGCCGAACAAACAGTGAAAATGCAGCCGCTGGCCGACCCGACGGACTCTATAACATGAAAATAGATACTAGTGCGGTTTATAGATTAAATGTTAAAATGGCTTGCCATACCTGTCTGCTGTTGTGTTTGGTTTAATCATTACCTTAACTTGCCATCACTGTGAATAAAGCTCATAAATACTTTCTTAAAAAACTTTCTTATATGGAACCAGTTAAAAATACAACCTTATATAGGACACAGAAAATGGGACTGGATAGAAATGTAGCTAAATTAAACATGCTTCAATATTTCTGAGGCCTTGTTGATAAGGATGGACAAACCAATTCATTAGACTATAAGATGATCAACATGTTGTGTATGGCTGTGAGAGGAAACAGATTCTATTATAATACTTGAATCTTTTAAATAGATTCAAGTATCATAATAATTTCTAATGGATCATTTAACACTTAGAATTAAAGTAATGGCTGCTGAAAAGTCAGCAATGCCTTCACAGGAATAA
Organism: Enteromius fasciolatus; assembly: GCA_032361145.1. Lineage (NCBI taxonomy): Eukaryota > Metazoa > Chordata > Actinopteri > Cypriniformes > Cyprinidae > Enteromius > Enteromius fasciolatus. Next base: position 13,310,123 of record JAUMHR010000050.1, read on the forward strand.
ATTACATTTTAAAATATATTACAAAAGAATAGAAAAAAAACCTATAATATTTCACAGTATAACTTGTTTGATTGTTTTTTTATTGTTATTGTTTTCACAATATCAATTTCAAATAAAATCATAAAATCAAAATGATACTTGTATACATCAGTGCTGCTCTATGCACGTCAGCATTACATAACAGTGAAGATATGGCCTCTTATCTTCTAGTGTCCTTGTGCATTTTTTAGCTTATGCCCCCAAAAAGTTTTCTGGGTTTTTGGGACAACTACCTTTCTCCAGTCTAATTATGCATCTAGCTAAAAATACAGAGATGCTCGCCATAGTAATATATCATTACAAAACCCATGCTCACAGCAAAAGATAAGCTAAGGACATGTTTTGGGAGCTGTATACAGACAATATTCATGAAGACAGCACATAAATGTTCAAAGAAAACTATAGATCCAACCATAGTCATGGCCAACATGCTTTTACACCTTAATGCCAGCAATTACATCTACACTAAATTATACTCAAAGTGCCTAACAGTCATAAATCAAGACTGTAAAGAAGTCTAAAGGTTGTAATCACCACATTTCTGTGTAGAAAAATGGATAAACATGAATGTGAACTATGCTATTTCGAGTAATCTGAGTAATCAGATGTTTCCTGTCTCGAGGGAAAATGTAGCAATCAACATGACTACTTGCAACTATTTGGCGTCTTCCCTCCACTCTGTTTGGAGTCTTGAATGGCATTCCATGTATTTTCCATAAAATGTTTGTTACCTGGTAACATTTTTACATTTGAAACCAATTGCTCTCTTACAAAAGCATTTACACGCTAACCTGATTCAGAATGTGCCCATGGTATTTCCCCACTTACAAGCAGTTTTTCCGGCATTTGGATTGTAATCCAGAGCTTTACTTGGGAATGTAAGTGCTAGAACAGCTGAGGCAGTCACAGACTGCACCAAGGACAAGAGAAGGCAAACATATGTGGTGTATGACTTGTAAAACAACACATTATAACACATTATTCCACATCCTTTCTCAAGAGAGGTCACATGAGGAATCACACAAACAAGCCGCTACATTCTGAATGTACGCAGTTCTAACATACAATCCAGCCCAAATCCGTTGCACTCCTGCGCAAATACACTCACAAATAACAGGCTTATAGAGTGCTTGCGGAAAGCTTTTAGTGAAAGGTTGAGCAAATCTGTAATATGCCTGCTGGGGCTCAGCCAGCTGTGAGCTGTACATCTGGTGTCCGAATTCAGGGCCCTATGATAAATGAAAGCGATGTTGCTTATTTTTAGTTTAGAAGGACTTTTCGCTACATTATATCTTGTATAAAAAGCATACAGCCTACATTTGAATTATGCACACTGACCAGAGTCTGAACCTACTGTACAAGTACACTGCTGTTTAGACATTAGTAGCCATAGACTTCAACCAAATGTAATTTGCCTTTGGAGGCTTTGCTGCATGGATATTTGTTTCAAGCAAACAAACATATGCGCTAACCATGTTATTTTTGGTTCTTGCAGTTGTCAAAGCAGTAAGTCTAATGTTAAAGAGGACATGTCATACTGCATGTGCTATAATCTCATATATGGACATGTGCAATAATAAATATGTGCAATAATAAATAACAAAATTTACCACAACAAAACAGATTTCTTTTTATTTTGTTTCATATTGTCAAAAACAGAAAAAACCATGACATAAAAATCATTTCTCTACCTATATCACTTACAACATATGGTAGAACTAGGCAAGGAATGTCACATTTCCATTTCCATTTAATAGAAATATTTGTATAAATAAATAGGGTTCTCTTTAAGTCTCTGGAGTGAAGATGCTTATCTTCAACACATGGCTATGGAATGAAGAGGATCCATGTGAATGAAATATACTAAAATGTCCAAGAGAAAAAGTCTTGAATGGTCAGGAATGTGGAAAGGATTTTGTAAATTCCCTTTTCCACACACCAATCATTCCCTACAGGAGCAAAGTCTCTTCCCTTGACTCCTGCTTAGTGTTTCTAAAGCACCTTTATGTATGTTGCTTAGTCGCTTGTCATAAAAGATTTTAATTGTGCTACCGTTGCTACAAACCCACCTCTTTTGAAAAGGTGTGTACAACATCATATTTTGATAATGTCTTTTTTTGAACGTCTCTTTTAATGCAAGCATCAGCTTATTTCCCTTATCTATCATAGATAAAGAGAACGAATAAAGATACACAAGCAGATGAGAAGTCACAGAAACTCATCTACTGCTGCCCCATCTGCGATTCAGGGCGAGCAGAAACAACAGCCATGGAGAAGGACCACACTTCTTCACCTCAGTGAGAAATTAAGAGTTCAGTCCCTTCAGCTCTGGAGGGTTTCTGGGAATTCAGGATTTTCCTTTGACCCTCGCCTACGCAACAGCTCTCTGCTAGGGCTATGAAAGAGCATAGCAGGGCGAGCTAGGCGTGAGCTTTAAACCCTTATGGCATGGTCAGGATGCCCACGGTAAGCCTTGGCATGGCAAATGCATGGTAAGATGTTGCATGAGCGTTTAGTCATTGCTGTGCTCTTCAAGCTGTGACAGAATGCTGATGAGATTCTGCAGGCCGAAGATGTAGCCGCTGTCTCCACCTTCGTGAACGATGCCGTCCTCTCCATAATCACGACACGTGGTGTGGGCGAAATCGATCATTCGGACATCTACCATTGGTGAAGCGCTGCTGGAGTGATCGCGACGCCCTCCATAGGCTCCCTCCTCGTCCTCGTCGTCCTCATCTTCATCATCATCCTCCTCATCTTCCTCCTCTCCTCCACGAGAAGGCCGGGATCTAGATGGGGCAGGCGGTGGAGCCCCATCGTAGATAATAAGAAGAGAGGAGGAGAAGAAACGATAGCTCTCACAAGCCTCCAGCACAGCTCTCATTTCTCTCAGTCTTTGAAGCACCGGGGTCAGAAGTTCTCTGCGCAGAACTCGGCCGTCACTAAAGAATTGGCACAGAGCCTCTTTGAACCCAGCCAGGCTCAGCTTACGCCCGTGATACTTGTTCATGAATATCAGCTGCCCTGTAGCGCTGTGATACATCTATTGGGAGAAATACAGATCGGAATTAGACTTAGAGCTATACCAATCACTAATACAGTGACATAAAACCGTTTAGCATGTGCATATATATATATAGAGAGAGAGAGAGAGAATTCAGAAGATGTAGTAGTTACCTGCATGCCACAGAGGCGTACTCCAATAGAAGAGGAAGTGCTTTGTTGACATTTGCGAATCTGATTAGCTTTCTTCTCCTCGGAAGCATCGTCCCCATGCTGACGTGTTCCCATCTTCAGATCGAGAACGCATGGAACATGGTACCGCCATGTTAGATTCTCCAGCAGAATAAATTCTATGAGGGGTCATGGGTTAAGGAGAAAAACTTGCATAAGAAGCTTACATGTCTTTCAAATCATTATACAGTGGAAATTTGTTAATGTGTCCACTCGTTAGAAAGGATACTGTGCTGGTTTCTGTGCTTGGAGTTCTCCTTCATCCTCTGTAGGTGTTGCTGGTGACACTGCAGACTCCAAGGGTTGTGTTTGATCTGAGGAACCACGTTTCCTTTCTCCAGACTGTAGTACAAAACCTCTGCCTTATCATCCCGATTACTGCAAAGACCAAAGGAGATAGGGTTATCAAATTACTATCATTATGTGCATGTGAGAGTGCCAGCTATTGTATTATATGAGAAGGATGTACACATCACCATTTAAAATTGAGCCCAAACAGTAGTTTATTAACCATGTGTCCTCCATTACCTTTTGCCCTTCTCTTCTTTGCGGCTTTGTCTGGCTCTCTCGTTTTCTGGTAGTAGGCCTGATGGTTTCTTTTTCCCCCACTTAACAAGCTTATTCTTGGGTTCGCCATCAGCTGAGGGTTCTTTGTTTTCCAAATCAGCTGGATCGCTGTGGAGCGGGTATGCTATCAAACACAGGTTCCCCTCTTCATCTTCCTCAAAACTCACCGACACCACACCTGGAGAGAACACGGGGGAAAAAAAGAGAGAGGCAATGATTACACTGAACGTTGTATTGATGCATATATATCATATGATTCAAATATAATGAATCATATGATGATTATAAAATGTAGTTCTTACCCACGTCCAACACACATAAAACAGAGAAGCAAGGGGTTGAGAAAGGAATGGAATTGTGTAGATGGGGAATATTCAACACTGTCGTGTAAATGTGAGAATGTGGGAGTGTTTTGCATGCCTTCTAGTGCCAAGCAGAAAAAGACACACAAAAAACACAGGAGGCAAGAAGGTACAATTCAATGAGCTCTTTTATTACCACTCATTGGACAAACCATCTGCAATATTCCCACATCAGATATCAGACACAAGAAAGCATTTGACAAATTTACAGTCTGAGCTTTACAGAAACGGCATCAGTGAAATTTACAGACAGCAACCATTTGGAAAACGGCTTTGATACATTCAGAATACAAATCAATACATAACATACATAGTAGAAATATACATATACACAAGCAGCAAGTGCCCCAAGACATGATTTATGGTGGTATCTCATGATAACCATAGATGGAACTAAGCATCACAAGGGGCTTATGGGTAATTGAGTGGGGTAGGAGGTAAAGACAGAAAAAGAAACAGCAGCAAAACCCTTACAACACTAAAATAGCATAATCAGCATTAAAACATACAACTCTTATTTCAAATACACACGCTTTAACCTGTTTGTAATTGTTGTGGTTAAGTATGTATGTGTGAGACTCTGGACACTAGGACCCTGCAGCCACTCAACCTCTGCAGTCATGGTAGAACGATGACATCAACAGCAGTGATGTCACGTCTCTGCACCAACGCTCATACACACTTTGGCTTATACTTGCTGAGTCAGAGAACATGAGTGGTTAGTCTCTTTCAGTGTGTGTCAGGCGTTAAGGTGAGTAAGAAAAACAAAGATGAGTCTTAGGTTCGTTTAAGAGACAGCCATGTTAGATGGTAAGTATTCAAAATATGTACAAGCATTTAAGAGTGTGTCCGCATTCTTTCCTATATGTAACATCCTCTCCCTGCCTGACAGCTTTTTTTAGTCCTACACCCTTGCTCAGTCAAAGACACCGCCAAATACACTGCGACAGATGCCAGTGTGTCTGTGCGTGTGAGTGTGTTTAAATATATCAGACTAAGAAAACTGAACATGATATTCCATCTGATGCCCTGAATATAAATCTGTGAGAGTCCAAAAGCGCTGTAAATGTGTGTGCATGTGTCTTATAACTAAGTATATATGCATGTATGTATCTATGCGTTTCCATCCATCTGAATTTCTTTTGATCTATCTATATATATATAGATGAATGACATTTAAATGTCATTCAAAAATGGTCATCCAGTCAGTTGCTGCATATGAAAGTGTGTGTGGCCTTGTTATAGGAGTCACGTTGCATTGTAGGAAACAAGTCAGTGTAACTTAATCATATAAACTGTTCAAAATATTGAATACAGCGCTTACTATTTCATTTTATGAATAGATAGAGTGAAAAAGAAAGTGAGAGAGAGGAAGAAAGACTTGTCACACACAATAGTACACAAACAAATAAGTAGCTGATTGGTTGTAATGGTAATGTTAAGTGCCCACTTACCTTTGTACTGTGGCGTGAATTTGCGGATCTCGGGTGGCAGGCTCTTGTAAAACTGGTGTTCTCTGGGTATTAGTGGTTTACAGATGGTCTGTTCCCCAAACCGCAGTACACAAGAGTGGCCGCCGACTTGATGAACAAACGGTTCCAACATCACTCCTCCCTTCATTTCACCTTTCCCTGGGTATCTACACACCTCCATCAGCGCTTCTAAAGCCGGACTCATCTTCTGTACACATCCGTCTCTCTCAGGCTGATCTATTGCTTTCTGTTTGTCTGTCTGTATTCTCCTCCTCTGTTGTTCCTGTTTCCTTGGTGGCAGTTCAGGCACAAAAGGCTGAGAAAACCAAAGAAAAATATTCCTGTATCTTGCTGTTAAAGGAAAACGGAAATAGTAATCCAGAAGGAGTTATGTTATAATAATGTTTTTTTTCTAAGCGTAGCAAGGCTATTTAACACTGGACAGATTGTATCGTTCCTCGTCTCTGCTGTAACTGAGAGATCTGTTCTAAGCAGGCAGGAAAAATATCACAACAGGTCACATGGTTTCACCCCCCTCCTGAAACTCAGCCAATCAGAGCACCGCAGCTGTTGTCGGGTGGGAAGTGAGAAAGGGGAAACTGAACAAACAAAGGGACAGGAAAGAGAGAGAGATATATAAGTGGGGGGTTGTTGGAGTTAAAGACCAAAACAAAGGTGAAGGAGTAATAAAGAAAGGAAAGAGAAAGTACACTCATTCTCAGGAATTTTTTCCTGTTTGACTAGGAAACCGAGAGACAGTTGAAGCATGGAAAATGGAAAATACAACCAGCAATTTAAAGTCTGTATTCACAACAGAAGGAGATGTGTTTCACTAGTCTTCAGGACAGTTTTGGACGCTGTTACCAAGTTCAAAGCTCACAGTATAATTTGGGTTTTTACATGTGCACTAGGGCATGCCTACAGTGTTTGTGACATAAATATTGTTATAATAATATGATAATAATACTACCTACACTGTAACAATAGAATTGGGGGAAAATCTGAACTTATCCTTGAAATGTGTAAAAAAAAAGTATTCTTTCAAAAGATTCCTGAATGTTGCTTCCACTGGATTCATATAAACCGATAATAAAACCCAAACTCAAATTACTGGTTGATTCAGTTAATATATTGTTATTACTGAAAAACAGTTTTATAACAGTTAAAAAGCCCTATGCTGGTCATGACACACTGACACAACGTGAAACCAAATTTTTCAATATTTAATACAGATTGTGCATGACCTTTATCTCTCAGGCCAAACACTCAAAACCGGGGCCAAATGTAATGTGATTAGATGCTGGACAAAGCTAGGTGAATATTTTGCTATCTAAATCTGTTAGTCTGACTTCACAATCATATGGTACTGGTATGATTTTGGGAAGTAATTTTAGAAATAACAATTACCGTTTTAATCTGACTTTTCAGAGTGCATGGTCACACAATATTGCTGTTGGAGTAATGATTTGACAGCACAAATGTGTTTACATCTTGTTGACTCATTTTGTATTAAACTGTAGTATTTAAAAAGTATTTTAATTGCTAGGATGAGGCTAATGATTACTTAAAACTAGAGCCCGACCGATATATCGGCAGGCCGATATTAGGCATTTTCCAAACTATCGGTATCTGCATTTATAATGGCCGATAAATTAATATTTTAAAAATAAAATAAAAACTGACAAAACACCCTTACTGGTAACTTTTATTGTGTTTTGTTCAAAGGTTTTAGATCTAAAGTTTCTATTTTTATACATTTTATTTATCAGAACTTTAATATATTTTGATGTTCCTCTGTTCAGTTGTGACAATAATATTTTAGTGACTACAAATAACTATTTTTGTACTAAAACCTGCCTCTGCTGGACTGGAGCTATTGAGGATTGACTGATTTAGTACACTGCCTCATATACTGTTAGCAATTTATATTTTGCTGATGTTGTTATTTATCAGCACTTAACAGAATTTTGTCTTCAGTCCTTTTTTTTAAAGTTATATTTATGAAGCTTACCAAGTCTTTAAAAACTGGTAACTTTGATTTGGTTGTTGTTTTTTTTGTTCAAATGACTTTACGTTTCATATCTTAAGTTTGATTTTTTTTATACATTTTATTCATCAGAACTTTTTATTTTGATTTTCCTCTGTTCTGTTGTGACAATAAAAGAAACAAGTTTCTTTTTAAAATGCATCATCATATTATGTTAGTTAAAACTCATAAATGTTAGGGAAATCTTTTAATGTTTTGTTGTGCGTTTCTGAAATAAAAAAAATAAAATTGGCCGATATATCGGAATATCGGATTTTAAAACCTTCAAAATCCTTTATCGGTCGGGCTCTACTTAAAACACACGCACATACAAACAAATTAAATCATCCGTGAGGCCCAGGGACAAACGGACAATGAGACAACTATGCCTTTGCCCACAAACCACTATACACACACACACACACACAGAATAATCTACTCTGTGCTACTTCCCTAGACTGGGATTAGTGAGCAATGGGTGAGGACTCAATCCTAATCCAGAGCCTTAGACACAGATAATAATCTGTTCACATCACATAATTCAGTTTAAAGTTTAATATATTTTAAACCCTGCCTCAATCTGCCCTCACACAATCTGTGGCATACACTGTTATTTTTCTATATACAGTTTTATGGTTTTAAATCAGCATTAAAAATACATACATAGGTCCCACCAAACATTACTTGAGATTTAAAAATAATCCTCTTCACAAAGTTCAGTTTCCTTCATGACAGTGAGCTATTAGAGGTCTGTCACCAAAATTGAACTCGACAGGACTGGATAAATTATTGGGTTTCGGGCTAGGCTTGAGAACATTTTGCATTTGCTTTAGATTTTGTTATTACAATGTAATAAACAATATTATTAGAATATATTTAGGATTTACCTTATATAAATTATTTTAAAAAAGAAGCCAAAGCACCAATCTTATCATGTTGACAGCACTGCAAATGCTGTAATCTTTACTGGATTTCCAGCTCCACTCAAGGTTTGAAGTTTTCCACTCCCCACTAACTGGTGAGAGAAACCTCCCTCAGAGCAAGAGAAAACACAGATGCACTCCTATCTCCAGGCAAATAACACACAGCTCTGGTCTGGAATGCCACAAGCAAAGATGAACAGTGTAATACAAACAGGGAAATGTCACAAAAATGATTCTTTTTGGAATGCAGAACTAAATGTTAAAAAACAGGTCAAGGTCAATCTTACAACTGGATGAGAAAAGGATAGGCTTTGAGCGAATACTCACATATACATTTATAAATCCTTCAACTAGATGATGGAGGGTGATGTTAAATGTGCCGATTATAATCTTGGATCCAAATACAAAGGATGTGACACCTCTGATGATGACGCATCACTTTGATTATGATTATAAGAGCAGGCGACCGTGTCCAAATGTGATTATGAAACATTTTGAGTCAAGGTCTTTGGTGTTCTTTGGTTCTGCCAGACCATAATCCACAGACAATGAGAAATTAGGCCATTGAGCATTAGCCAGTTTGTGCATGACTGACAGCAAGGGGCTTTTTTGGTTAGGGTCTTGGTGTATGCCCGCATTTGTGTGTTATGTTACTGCCTGGCACCCACTGAGGGGTTCACACACTGCTGTGGGCCTAGACAATACAATCTGGCATGGGTGGAAACCAGCTTATGCAACCAGGAAAGATCAACATGGACAAAGCCAGATCTTCTTACGCCACCTATTCCTGCACTGCATTTATCCGTGAATCTGTCTGAAACATTGAGGTTAATAAGTCACTGCTATTGACTGGGTTTGTGAATTTGAAAGGTGACGAGACACCTTATGTAACATCAACAGACAGATAGAAAAACCTGAAGAGATATTTTAGAAAATACAGGCTAATTTGTGGAATTAGCAACCCTAAATCAGGGTTTCCACAAATTGTTTTAATTTTACTTCTAGATCTGGAAATGTCATGTACAAAAAAAAACTCCATGGACATTTTTCTCTTTAAAAATGTGGACAAAAATATATTACAAAAATCTTTATCATTTACATTTACATTTATTCATTTAGCAGACGCTTTTATCCAAAGCGACGTACAGGTGGGGAAAACAGCAAGCAAT
>JAUMHR010000050.1:13352640-13368912 GCA_032361145.1 Enteromius fasciolatus
CTTTTTAACGGTTGGGTAGTACGTTCGGTTTTAAATGTAGTACCTACTTAAGCAGTATGCGATTTCGGACGCAGCTTCAGTCTGGCCAAGCTGCCGTTTTAGAGCATTTCAGATTCCCAAAGTGGGAACCAATGAGAAACAAGCTCCCGCCCCCCCGGCAAGACTGAGGCGAGTGTAACGCGATGACACAGCACCATACCAGCTTTTAAACATGGTGTGTACCGAGCAGTAACAATTGTTCAACTTTGCTGTTGCAGCTGTTTTGAGAAATTTTCATGACGGGTTTTCTTTGAAAACGGAGCAGTAGTAATTAAAGTAAGTAAAGACATTTTCCTACCGCTTTACTTAAGCTAGCTACAATTGGTTTCGGTGTCTTCAAGTTCCATCTCTACGCATACTGTACGCCATCGGAAGGAGTGGTCTGATTGGTTGTAGATTCGTCCAGTAGCATACAGAGGCATCTGATGGACGCAGGTTAAGCCCGCCTCCCAGAAGGTGGGTAGTAAGGTAGCTCGGCCAGACTAAGCTCCTATGAGCTTTAAAGTCGTGGAAGCCAGGCTAGTTAATTGATGCACTGGAGTCGTTTGGATTTCTTGGAGATTATTGTAATGTTTTTAGCAGGAGGTTTTTCTCACATCCTGACGGCACCAATTTACACCAATTTTTGTTTTGTTATGTTTGATACAATGCAGAAAAGTGTGATTATTTCATTCACGCAAAACATTATTCCATATATTTCTTTTGACTTTGGGATAAAACATGAGCCCATGTCTTCTCGTGTCTTCTTACATAGACAGAACTCCAATCACTGCAAGACTAGAGAGACCTGTGATTAGATGACACTTCTACAAGACTAAAGCACAGTTTTTATCTGTCTCGTAGTCCCGTCAGCATCTTCCTTGTATGTTATTATGTGCATCCTGTCTAAGCGCATCTCTGTCAAGCTGTCCATCCAGCAAATAATGTCTGGCTTGTCAACAAAATGTTGGTTTGTAAGAACTCTCTGCTTCTTAAATGACACCACTGGCTACTGCAAAACAGATTAGATGTAAGCCTGAAAAACAGTAGAAAAAATAGTAGCCAAATTATTTTTTCAAAAATCTCTGCAACGGTGGTAATTACTATGAAATTAACCACAGTTTTCCAACCCAAGGCCACATTTATCTCCTTTAACCAATAAAAAACACACTCAGGCTATAGGAAAAGGGGGAATAATCTTGACCTTTAACCTATTTCCATCGCCTGATGCCTGAATATTGTTGTTCATTTTAAACAATAAACAGAAACTTCCTGGAATTATTAAACCAGGAAAAAAACAAGATCAAGGAAGGCCAAAATGTAGGTGGGGAGGTGTTTGAGTTATAATTAATTTAATAATGCGTCTGGAACAAGTAAACACACTTACAGATGCTGCTGGAGTCCAACAAAGCAGGAGGAAGCATCCAGCATTTCTGTTGAAGGAAGAGAAATATTTTCCTTTTTGAGATTGATAATGTGCTTAAATTAGTCTAGTACCATAAAAACATACCAGATAAGACTAGAATCATATTAAAAACAGCGGCATATCCTTAGACATAAACTAAAGCAGCATAAATGAACCTCATACTGAGGTGTGTTTTTGTTTGCTTTATGACAATAACACCACTGACAATAACAAAAACAGAGCCCATAACACAGGAAAAGGAGTCAGATAACATACAGTATAAGACTGCATAACACTCACTATATTATAAAACATTGATGGTTTAATAATTCTAGACCCGGACTGACATGTAGTAACTAGACAGCATTGTTATTTATTTATTTAATTTATTCAATTAACTTTTATATTTTGAACGTGTATAAATTCACATAAATTCACAAATACATAAACTAACTGTAACAAATTACAGAAATTGGTACTGTTACCTAAAACGTTTCAAATTCAATTCAAGCTCATTAAAATCTAAATATTGGAAAAAAGTTGTCTTCGCAACTAACTGAAATATGCTAAAATTCCTAAAACTGAAATAAAGCTACATGTGAATGTGTGGTTAAAAATAAAATAAAAAACACACATAACTTAAAATAAATAAATAAAAATAAAAGCTAATTTCACATAATAATAAACACTACAACACATAAATAATACTAAAATAGCTATAAAAGTAGTATTCCATTCCTGGCAGCTGAGTTGAGCAGGTTATAATGAATGTTTGTCCGTTTTATAGCTTTACCAACACAGACCTAACATTGATGAACAATACTCTCTTCCTGAATGAGAACATCCCACTATGCCTTAAAACACAACACCATAAAAACAAAGGTGACTAACAGCTCCATGTCAGAAATATCTGCCTGGCACTGACACTACGTTTATGCCACTGTAAGATATCCAAGGGTTGTAAAGAACCATAAATCTGTGAGAAGTCAGTGGGGGACTGGACAATTAAATTGGATACATTTTATGATGATATTATTTTCTTCTGGAACATACTGTCCAAACTGAGAAATTACCTACTATATTTTTAATTTAATTGTGTCCTGCACTCTCCTAACAACCAAAATAAAAAAGACACACCTATGTGCTTTATGCAGACACCCGATGCTGTATGTACAAGTTGGGATATTAGGGAACAGAAACTTGGAAGCAGATACCAGTCCCACGTGTCAAATTAAGGGTGCGTGAGGTTCAGTGACTCCGGAGATTATGAGTAAAAATAAATTAAGTAGCAACTTCAATAAGCAGCCGCAAAGACTTACTGTACAGAATTTCAAATATGACAAATTGACCGACACGAACGTGATGATCGATTTAATGTGAACAACAGAAGGTGTTTCTGTGTATTTGGTATGTGTGCAAGAGAGACTCTGTGGAGATGAAGCAGTAACTTTGGGATTTGGCTTCAGTTACGTAATACCAGCTTCCAAAATGGGTTTCTGTGAATTTGTGTGTGTGAGTGTGTGTGTGTGTGTGTGTGCTAAATGTCAATCATTTGACGGGTGAGACAATTCTATTAATAGTCAAAGTACATTGACAAACTACAAATATTGAATCTTTCTTGTAGAGGTTCTTTTAAACTAGAACGAAGCATTGAACTGAATTGAATCAATTCGATAATTATTCTCAACTGATTTATGATAAATCGTCACAAGCGTATCACAATAACATCAAAGACAACACATCCCTGCACATAATAGTAAAAACCGAAGAAAATAAGAACACAATTTAATTTTAATAAGTGTTCACCCAAAAATGAAAATTTGCTGACAATTTACTTACCCTCAGACCATCCAAAATACAGAAGAGTCTGTTTCTTTATAAGAATATATCCAGAGAAATGTATCTTTAAATTTTGCATTTTGATATATTTTACATTTAAAACATTAACAGTGGACTTGTTTCTTACAGACACACAGATTTGTGCTTCACATGACCTTAATTGATAGACTGAAGTTATTTTACCAGCTGTTTTGACGATTTAAATATTATAGATGGAATTTACAGTATTTTATTAAGAAATATTTCAAAACAATTTGTTAAATAAACAAAGACACAGACAGAAGTGTAGACATTTGTGTTGAAAACATGTGCAACAATGCAACTAAAATGCAAAAAAAAGAATGTAACGTTTATCCTGTTAAGTTATTGTAGCCTGTGACAGACCAAACATATAGGCCAAGCTGTAGCATGTTCTATGGTCTGCTGTGAGTTGAGCTGTCATCAAAACAAGTGCACTGTGCTCAAGCTGTCATAATGTACTGTACCGTCATGTCATTTAGCAGTCCAGCGACTTCCACGCTCTTCTGGTCAGCAGCACATGTTTCTACGGCCTCTCTCGCGTTTTCCACGACGTAAGACTTTTTTTAAGACTGAATTGTTGAACAACACCGCCCTCTGCTGCAATTACAGCAAAATCGCAGCGATTGAATGAATTAGCGACATCATCAGGTTATGTATTCCACACTACATAACCGGAGAGATTTGCTGTAGTAGTACTTTTCGGATTTGCCTCTGTATACTTCTCTTTACTTTTTAACATAGCGCAAACGTAACCTGCTGACGTAAAGTTTAGTTCTCAGCACCCTGAAGCGAGGAAAAAGCTTTGCCGAAACCCGGGATCGAACCAGGGACCTTTAGATCTTCAGTCTAACGCTCTCCCAACTGAGCTATTTCGGCCTGTGGTGTCACATACGACATTAAATTAAAATTAAAACATTAAATTAAATTAAAAAAGTAAAACACCTGACTAATGATGATTGAAGGAAATTATCGATTGTAATATGGATGGATGTCATTTAGTTTCTTTTGGTATTAATGTATTCGCACAGAAGTAGTACAAGCATTAAGCACGGGTTATTATAATAAAATAAGGAAATATGAACAAGTGAAACCAAGAGAAATAATAAATAAACGACACGAAAACTAAAATTTCATAACGTTTACGTAGTGAATCTGTGAGCAACACACACGGGACTGTGTGCTTGTTGCCTGATTTAGTCAACATGGGATTCAGCCTTCTGCTAGTTATTCCACCCACACGAATCTCTCTCTCTCTCTCTCTCTCTTTCTCTCTTCCTGTCCTCCAAGGTGACTTTCCCCTTGCAAAGGCAGATCTTCTTTGTTCTTATGCAAGTCTAGAGAAGAGATGAGTGAGGACAGAACGAAGGAACAGAAAGCAAGGCACAGTCAGTGATAAAAATAAGAAAGATGACAGTGAGTGGAACAGATGAGATTAAAGAAGATGTGCATGTGTGTGTGAGAGAGAGAATGGTGGGAGAGGAAGCAAGAGAGATTTTAATGAATACACGGCAGTATTTTCATGTTGCATACAGTAAGAAAAAAATTCCCACCCACCCTCTCTCTTTCTCATTTTCTCTCCTTGCTCATGAAGGCACACAAACAGAAGGCATCCATACTAATCAACATGCTTGAGTTTTCAAAATTAAAAGGAAGAGAGTGGCAGACAGAAACATAGAGGGAGATGGGAATAAGATGCTGATTATACTACTTAATATGAAATATGTAAATGGTGATTAAGTGCATCACTTTTCCTCATTTGGAAATAAATGAACAATTCCAAAATTGAATGCACACATAATAATTGCCTCAATTTGATACACAGACATATGCACCCTCACTTTATAATAATGAATTTGCTTAAACGACTTTACTCACTTAGCATATTTAGCGAAACCTCTCATGCATTAGTGCCAACAGTATGTTTGAGCACTTACCAAAGAAATACTATGGTATTATTAAAGTAGCCTACCTTGAAATAAAGTGTACACTACTATTCTCCTTTTTTTGTAAAATATAATAAATATCGCAAATGTAAAACAATTCAAAAAACCAAAAGTGACTTTAAAGACCCCAAACTATTGAACGGTAGTGTACATGCATGAAATTGGTAATCACCATAGTACTACCACAATATCTTGGGTAATTCCTACTTACATATTATGAAAGTACATGCTGCAATTTCATATTTGCAGCGGTAGGGTGATGAAAAATCCTTTTAATTAAATTATGGACAAGTAGAAGCAAAGGTCTTATTGACCTACATTAATCTATGTTGTCAGAGTGCTTTACATGTCTATTAAGCTTATTGCATCTACATCTGTGCGCAGGACCCTGTCCCATTATCGGCCCTCCAATTATTAGGCTCTTGCAAATGTCAGTGTGTGTCATCAAACATTAATAAGTGTTAATACGATCAGACTTCACAAGTGGAGTGCAGCCTCTGTCACCGATAATGAGGATTGCTGGTCTCCCATTCTCTACACACATATTGGCTGAACCGCAAACAACTCTTTAAAGATTAATAACATTTAAGGTCTCTGAATCAGGCAGAGAGAGGGTTTGAAAGGCTACCATTTCACTGATTGAACGGGCTCTTTATTGAGTATCCCTCAAATGGCATTTGATCTTCTGTCTGAGACTGCAAACGCTGACAGAGACACAGGAGGTTCTTAATTGCCTGTTTGACTTTTATCAAGTGGGATGAAGTCAGTCAACCTTTCTCAGCATGTACTAATTGTATATATTAAAGCAGCCTGCACTTCTTAATACATTCACGTAATGAAAAGACACTACCATACACCAATTAACTATCAAAGCAAATGGTTCAGACTGATGTTAATTATTCAGAACAGCAAACTTTTTTTTAATCAGGAATAATCAAAATACAGATTAGTTTTTGTCTTTACTCTGGCCAAACAAACACCAACTTCTTTGGGAAAGAGCAGGAAAACCCAGAGTGCATTCAAAATTGCAGATTGTAGATCACTTTGTCTTATGTGCTACATATTACGTTGCATAAAAGCAATACTTTTGCCAAAAATGTATACATAAAATGTCTATAGTAGGTATGAGTTTTGACTGCTGGGGTTGGGAACAAACAAAGCAAACAAGCAAAGAGGCTCAATCCTTTTATTACTGTAATTCAGACTTATTGCTCCTCTATTGTAAAGTAATACAATACCCATCTCAAACTGAATTAATATACAGCACTGACAATATATACATATACGGGACACAAATAAAATAAATAAAGTTGTTTTGTCAACTGATCGAACCAGTATGCATGCCCTTGATAGAGCCGAATTCAAATTGGCTGCAGTTTCAAACCACATAAATATTAGTGACTATTTACATCCCTGATCATATAAATTAATAAACACAATGATAAATCTATTGCCCTCTAGACTATCAGTGAGAAGGACAATGTAAAATATGTGCACATATATGTGTACTGGTGGATAGACGGTTACTTTTTACACCACACAATGAATGCCAATAAGTTTGTATTAATTTATATGGAAATCATGCGATGCATAACCTGGATTTGGAATTTATTGCACATGGCCTCTGGCAGACTCACACCTGTAGGTTTGCTCTCTCTCAATCTCGCTCTTTTCCCTCTAGCACCATGGGAATATTTGTGCTCTACTGGTTAATTAGACAGTGCCCTGTTGACCTCAGAGTTCAGTGTGCTTTAGAAACCCTGTGCTGATTAGTTGCCAATGATACTACACACTCGTGGACAATAGAGACCTACCGACGTCTTAATTTCCTTTATAGAGGTGAGCGAGTCACACATATCATCTAACACATCTAACACAGTAATAGTTTTCTGCACACACCTTTTACCTACAGTCATAAATAGGCCCAGGCGGAATCTGCTGACTTTCTCTTTTTCTTCTGCCATTTTCTGCACAGATTTGAGGAGGAAAACTGAGAAATGGATTTAACCACAAGGCCCCTCTGTAATCAGATACGGCCAAATTGCCAACTGGAGTATTTGATATCATTGATGCTGTTTTGCTGCGCTCCATGACACACTTCGATTTGTTGGTAGGATGACAAAAAGTTACATTTTTAGACTAGTCTGCCTCAGGGGACTAACAGCACTCCTAATAATTGTCATAATAATTGAGATGCCCAATCAAATCAAAGAAGGCTTTATTGTTAAAAGAAGACAAATGCGAATTCCAGCACAATGCTTCGGTTTTAGAGATGAAGGAGTTTGAAGATATAAGTAGCTAACAAGCTAAACAAATAATTAACAACTATTATGACAAAACTGTTAATGTCTCTGTTTTGAATTGAACATATGGGCCTGTTTTCAGCATATTGGGCATAATGTTTTAGCATATTTGAAGCCAACTTTTATTAAAATTTGAATCTATTTCACATTTTGCTAAGATTAGTGGCGAATTTGTACATTTTGGTGTCCGCATGAATTTGTGAATAAACAACAGTGCATTTGAAAGGCTTGCGTGCCCTTCTGTGCCTGGGCCTTAAAAGAATGTGTGCCTATTAATAATAAAATAACATATTATTTGCAAGTACTTCAAATGGATTACTTAACAATAACTTCCAAGTTCTTCTTTCTTTTTCTTTGTTCCCTTAAGTCTCTTAAAATGTTCAAAATATGGTTACGGCTTAGGATTTAAACAGGGTGAAATCTGTTAAATGAAGCTGAACTTACATGTATTAACAGCTGAGAGCATAATTAAATTATCCAAAACAATTAAGAAGAAAAACAAGAAAATGACAGACGTACACAAGTGAATGCGCACTCAGATTCCGTGTGAGCCTAGTTATAAGTCACAGACACACAAACACTCACTCTCTAACAGCCTCTGTCAGGCAGCGGTCAGTAGCATCACTGCAATCTGCCCTGTGCTTGCGGCGGATCCTGGTATTAGGGCGAATGCGAGTCTGCGTGTTTTGTGGCCTCAGCCTGCGCAGACGGGTATGCAGGACTTTGCGCAGTTTTTGCCGCGTGAACGCGTAGAGCAGCGGATGTAGCACTACTGTCCAATAAGCGAGCACCAGGAAGCAGAGTCTCAGGCGTTCCAGCCAATCAGAGGGCCCGATGGCCAGCATGAGAAGGGGCATGATGGAAAGAGGCGCCCAGCATAGCAGAAACGAGAGGATTATGATGACAGACATGCGAAAGACACGCCTTTGCCGTTCCCGCCGATCTCGATGGCGCCGAACCGCTCGACGCAGAGCCAAAATGGCCGATACTGATGCTCCCACACCCATGCTGGGTGGCCCCTGGACGGGGGCGGGGCTTAGCTGAGTGGTTACTGTGGATACAGTGGGCATGGTGCTCAAAGGTGTGGCCACTGATGATGTAGCAGGGGTGGGGATGTGAGGGCTAGTTATGACGGATACAGATGGGGCAGGGCTCAAAGGCGTGGTTACCATTGAAGCAGTGGGGGTGGGGCTTAAAGGCGAGGTTATCACAGATATAGTAGGGGTGGGGCTAAGAGGTGTGTTGAGCGAGGGAGTGTTTGTCTCAGTGTTGATGGTTACTGTTGTAACTGTATCTGATGCGATAAGCGGCCCGGTCGAAAGCGGAGGTGGGGAGGTTGGTGTGTTTCTCGTTGTGTGATCCGGCGACCTCGTTGACTTTTTACGGCGCAACCAGAGGCGATGCACAGGCCTTTTGCTGTCTCGATTCGGCCTGGGTGTGCGTCCGATGCGGATGCGCAGTGCCTGAAGAATTCGCGAGTATGTAAACAACATCACAGCGAGAGAGCACAGGAACACAGGAACTTGTAGTAACAGATGAGCCTGTAGAGTTCCTCCCCACTCTGAACAAAGCACAGTGCTATTGGAGTGCACAAACACGCCCTCACCTTGCCCCGAAACAAACCCCGCCTCCACGAATGGCAGGAGGGGCACGGCTAAAGAAACCACCCATACTCCAACAAGTAAAATGGTGGCCCTTCGAGGCGTCAGTAGGCGATTGGCCGGCCGGACGCTGATGTCATAGCGATCTAAGCTGATGAGCAGCAGGTTAAGTGCGGTGCCCACGCTGGCGAAGCTGGCTGCTGATTCGTGGAGACAACAGAGAAGGGCGTGGTGAGGAACCGAGGCTCCGCCCAGAATGAGGAGCGTGGCAGTGATCGGCAGGCAGAGGAGACAGAGCAGCAGGTCAAGGGTGTGCAGACTGAGCGTGACGGCATGACTGACGGACTCCAACAGGCTGCAGTGGCCACAGTATAACACCAGCACGGTCAGATTGCCACCCACTCCCAGGAGCAGCTCCAGCAGCAGCACAGCGCTCACTGTAGCCCGGAAGCCAAGCCACGTCCCCTCCTGCTGAGTTAGTCCGGCCCCCACGCTATCTTCAGCCTGTAAGAGGGACAAACCATGGCCCCCAGTGAAGCTGCCATCTGTCTCCATGGACACCATCGCCACGTGCCTTCAGGCATAGTAATGCCAGCCACTCCTACTGGCCATGCTCCACCCACTCAGGTGTTTTCTTGGGGCGTTGATGAATGATTGACAGATCTATGATGGGAAGACAAAAACAGAATGAAACACGTTCTTCAATGAGCATGCCAAAATGTGCAGTATTTACTGGAGCAAGGCAGTAGAAGATCCACTGTGACTCCTTTTCCACAGACAGGGTGCCAGGCTTTTCTTATATATTATTTTTATTAAGTAGTAAATATAAATGACAACATTTAAATACAGATTTTTGAAATTGTTTTAAAATTCTGTAAAAATTATAAAAATCTGTCTTTCTGTCTGTCTTTCTATATATAAAGTATTTATTGGTATTTATTTTTATTCTTTAATCTATCTATCTATCAAGTTTTTACAGTATTTGTATTTATTTTTAGTGTTATCTCTCTCTCTCTCTCTCTATATATATATATATATATATATGTTTTATTTGAAATTTAACATGATAATATGTGATAATACATGAATATTTGCCAGTCTGGATTTTAATATTGGTGCATCATAGCTACGTCATCTCCACTCATTCAAGAGCAAACGCAGGCTGGGACAAAGAGAGATTCACAGATGCAACCAACCGAGCACTGGCATTATTTTGGTAGAAGAGGGGTATAACTTGTCCTTCTGAAGTGTAATAAGGTATCGATCTAGCAAGACAGCGCAACAAAGATGAGTATGAGTATGACGATTACTGAAACCTTGATGAATTTAGCTAGGAAAACAATACTGTACACAGCGCACTGCTCAAAGGCTGATTTTGAACATATTATTTTTCTAATAAACTCGAAATCTAAAATACATGCCATTAAAACAAGCAGCTCTCAAATTACAGGCTGCGCGGCCTGTCATTCCAAAAAAAAAATCATAAATATATAAATAAATAAATGAGTTCGACTTGAGACTGATCCCATTTCTAGGATGGTTGTTACTATGGCAACTGGTTTACAGTTTAAGAGTGGTCAAAATACAAAATTTGAGACTTTCTGCATCCGTGGCTGGTTAAGTGGGGCTCAGACTCTGCCTTTTGAGCACATCTGTGATAATGACCGCAGGAGGAAAGTTTTGATGTTTAACACAATGAGACTGCAGATAGGGGGAGGGCAATACGGTTGGCGTGCCGATGCGCCCCATGCCATGCTGGTAATGAAAAGAGGTCACTGCAGTGGAACTTTTGAGTGACAGTGGAAGACAAAGATTTAGGGCTCGGGTTCTGTGGTAGAACAAATAACTGAAGCTTGACATCTTATGCTCACAGAAGTGAGACTGAGGCAAAAATAAGCAAGACTGACTTTTGTCAGAGATGGCAGATCACAGTGTTGCATGTAAAAAAACCTAAGGAGTAGTGAAAGTGGAAGAGAGAGAGGGAGAGAATGAGAGATGAGTGGGAGGTGCAGGTGCATAGTGTGTTGTGAAATCGCTGGAGGAGTTTGTTTCTACCTCCTACCCTCTATCCATCACTGTGCTATGCTTGAGATCCATCCATCTTTCTTTAGACTAGCCACGCTGTCTCAGCTCTTTCTGCCATTTATCAGACTCTATTTCATTATTGTTGTTTTCCAAGCCAATTTGGTCTGTCCACGCTGGTTTGTAGCCTGCCTGTTAAAGAAATAATTCACCCAAAAATGAAAACTTATTATTTACTCGCCCTCATGTTATTCCAGAACAGAATGTTCTGCGGAACGCAAAATATGTTCTTCATATAGTTTTTTTTCTCTCCATTCAGTTACAGATTACAGTCAAGCTCCAAAAGGAAAAGAATACTATAAAAGTGGTCCGTGTGATGGGAATACCATTTGTCCACGTTCCCTGTATTTCAAGCATTCTAAAGTTGTGGCTTTGTGTTTAGAATTTAAAAGTAAGCTAATGTAAATGTAAGCAAAAGTAAAATGAGATATTATCAAGATATATATTTTACGTTGTTGTTATTTTTGTACTTTATGTTTTTAAATTCGTGTTAATGATTTTTAAAATGGTTTAATTTGTCATTTTTATTATATATATATTAATTATTTTTTTTTAAATATGCCTAGTTTTTATTAATTTTACTTTAGTTTTAGTTATTTTAGTACAGCAAGTTAAACTTAAGAAATGTTTCTTTGGCTACTAACTGAAATAACTTTTTTATTATTTGACAGAAGGAATCTATAGTTCAAGATTTGGTTAACTATTTTTTTATTTTTTTTTATTTTTTGCATATTGAAACTGTCACATTAAGATTATCCACATGATGTTATCAAACCTGTAAAGCCTTATCAAGGCTTTTACCTTTGTGTTCCACATAAAAAAATAAAAAAATAAATAATAATAATAATGATAATGTATATTTATATATGTGTGTGTGTGATCATACTGAATGACATGTGTAAACAGTCACAAAATGTTCCTATTCCTTGTACAATAGCAGAGGCATTCAAGCTGCACATTTATGCAACAAACTGCACATATGCATGTGATAATGAATCTGGTGGCGGGTCTCTGTGGACAAAAGGGTCCTACAGTTGCATGGAGTCAAAATTGATTTATAATGAGTTATATTAATAGTGGAATGAATATGCAAATCTATTAAATTTGTTTACAGACAATTTGGAAATGAGAAGGCGTGACAACACGTGAAACCACAGTCACTACAGAGGGAAGAACCAAAATAACTCCACATCTAGAAGGAGTTAAAATAGCTGATGATCTAGATTCCTCTTTTCTTTTTATACACATTCCTTTTAAACACATCAGGGCCACTTCTATACCTGCTCCTCACTCCATTGTTCCTCACTGTTGCTACTTGTCCTAAAAACAAACTGTAGCCTTTAATCTTATTAGAAACGTACACACACACACCATCTCATGCATTCTCTTCTCTTCTTTTCCTTCCTTCGGCTGGCATCTTGCTGCCTGATCTGAAGTGCATCTGAAAATCCTTTTGACTGTAATCAGTGAGAATGTGCGTGCATGTGGGAGCAAGATGATGATGATGATGGGTGTGATGAATGTCAAATGATTGACGCAGGCGTATTTAACTTTTTTCCCCTCAATAATTTGCTGGAGTCACGTGTCCCTGAGCATGTGCATGTGTCCAGTTGTGTTTGAAAGCATCAATGTGAGAGGATGATGCCCTGATGCAAATTAAACTGCCATAATAAGCAACTCATAAGCCCAAGAGTCCATTGTGAATAATAATAATGGCTATTCAAAAAAAACAAAAAACATTAATTTGCAATAAAGCTATTTAAATGACATCTTGAATTTCACAGACACGGGCTGACCGCAGATAACAGGCAACACATGGATTTGCTCGGTAAACAAATCGTCCGTAGTGGCGACATACCCCGCATTTGACATTGCTGCTAATTTTTTTGCAGTGTAAGGAATATTAGTAGTCGAGTCCAGATCAAACGACACTGCTGATTGCCTCTTGTCATTTTTTTATTCCCAGGCGCGCGTTGCCAAAATGTACCAGTTAAACAGCGGAAAACGAAGGAAGAGTGACGGTAAAATGGGACCGAATGGCAATTAAGTGAAGAGATCAATAGCCTCGTGAGAAGTGTGAAGATGCATCAAGGAGGTTTTTACTCACCTTGCCCCGCGCGCCGGGAATCCCCGCTACATTCCACTGCGGTCCGTTCAGCGCGCGCTACTCTCTCTCTCACTCACTCTACTAGAGCGCCAGATTCCGTGGGGCTTCAGGACAGTCCGCTGTCAGGTACGTGCCCGGAATAAATGTCGCACCTTCAGTGGTGCTAAACGGTGATAGAAATCGCCGCTGTGTTTCTGTGAGTACCCATGAGTGCCGCTATCCTGTGTACTAGACGTACTGAACCCGCTCCCGCTGCGCTAACGCGCATACACACGCGCATCCACGCTGTCTGCAGTCCGCGCGATTCTTACAAACCAGTTTATAACATACGGTTTCTGTGTGTATTACTCATTTCTCTTATTTTATTTCTTTATTTGATCAGAAGCATTAGCTACATTAAACATGCCAGCTGTAAACATTATAGCCAATGTAAATAAGAACACTGTAAAAAAATCGAAGTTGCCTAAATAAAACAAATATTTTTTTTTTTACAAGAAAATAGGCCTACTACTTCAGTCTTTCTACTTAAAAATGGCAATGCTACTTGCAGATTCTTTGTTATTATTTGTGAAATTTAAACAGATACCAAATATGATAGTAGCCTATTTTATAGTGGTCAGTTTGCCCTTTATACTGTAGGTGATTCTTTCCAAAACAATGTATTGAGCCAGATCTTTTACCCAATGATTAGTGGATGGACCTTCTGTATTTGATACATATCTGGGATATATAACTTTTCAGGGATGAAACACATTATTAAATCTACTTTTTTAATTTAAATTTAGTTTAACACGCATCTGCCTCCATTCTAAATCATACTGCAAATCCATACCCATAGCAACTCTATTGGATTCAGATGATTCTTTAGAGATGTTAACAAATTTGCAATAAAGCTCCAGTATACAATTTGATTAGTACTTATTATTATAATACATATGCTTTTGTAGTTCTATTTGTAAACGTCTAGAAAGTGAATAATTTTGCTTTGCATTGATAAAGCTGTGAATTTGTAAGTATTTAATTGGACTTTAAAAGACATAACTTAAATAAATCAGCAATTTCAAAATTCTTTAAATGAAAAGTGTTTCTACACCAGTTTTGGTGTACACACGTTTCCTCTATGAACTTTATTGCGCAGCATAATAATGAAAGGGCAAAGAAATTGCTTTTCAATGTCAAAATCAATGTCACCCAATCTTTTAAAATGCAATTAACATACACCTTCCTTCCCAAGGATATTTAAAAGATATGGAAAGGGCAATTTAAAAGGCATATGTAATGATCTGAGAGAATGAGTAATGCATCCACACGAAAGCTAATTCTTCTAAACATTTACTGCACTCAAGGCCTGATTAAAACATGATATGAATTAAGACATGGTTGACCTCTGGAGCACCGCAGTGAATTTGATGCACAGCTGTCAGTGACTGACATTACAATAAACTCATTAAAATCCACAATGATGGATTCATCTCTAAAATGAACAGAATAAAAATATAGACTGGCACTCAAACAATGTTATTAAGCAGGCATGAGAATATAAAACAAAACACAACAGCAGATGGACTGGCTAAAAAGCAGTCAATGAATAAATATGAGTAGAAATGAATATGAAAACAGTGTTTGAGTGACAGCCCTGGAGGAGTAGTAATGACTGTACGTTGGCATCTTAACAAGATGGTCCAGAATCATTACTGAATCATCAGAATGACTAGGACTGATGCACAAACAAACTTCCCACCTCACCCACCTCCCAAAAAGACAACACAACAGAGTAACACCAAATGAACAGAGAGAGAGAAGAGAGCATGAAAAGACTAGGTAGTTAATTTCTACTTGGTAACTGACCTTTTAATGAGGCTCTTGTTGACATATAAGGCATGTCAAATGTACATCTGCACTTGTTGATATTCATTGTTAAAATGTGAGCTCCAGCACCATTTCATTTCAGTCTTGCTTCATGTTCATTTTTTCCCCTTTATAAATTGCAATGCTTATTTCAAGCGGAACACACGAAGAAAGATCACTTTACAACATATGAATGTATGTTTAGAAAATGACTAGTTTTTGTGTGCTTTTAAAACTGGCAGACAGGAAGTGCCTTGTGCAAAAAAAAATTGCTCCAACATCACTTAAAATGAACAGGATTGAAGAATCCATATATTATAATGGAAATAAACACTGAATACAACAAACAGAATACATGAAACTATTAAAACCAGTCAACAATATAAAAATATCTTAATAAAAATAGCACCATTTGTCCAAGTAAACATGCAACATCTGATAATACAAGAACATTCATTCTCATTTTCAAGCAGATAAAAATACAGATCTACATTTACAGTACAATTCTGTACAGCATAGACTTATTCTACGAACAGGTCTAAGACAAATTTGTTAGGGATATTACTATGTGTGTTCTAGTTTCTGTTTTTAGCACCTGAGAAAATGTCAGTGGGTGTAACTGTGACAACAAGGATTAAGTGAGAAATGAAAGATAATGTGGTATGCTGTAACTGACTGGACTAATGCACGTGTGTGTGTGTGTGTGTGTATGTTTGGCAGCTCAACAGACAAAATAAATAAACACGAAAGATCTGATCAATATTTAAAATTTGCTTGTTCCGCTGAGGAAAAGGTGTTGCCATCAGTCTTTACCTTGATCTCTTGTGCATGATGGCAGCGTTCAAACACTGAGGTTTAGCTTTTTTATATTGCTGATGAGTTAGAGATCTTCCATTTACAGTCCATTCTTGTCCTCAAGCTATAATACATAAGAATGGACAGAATTGTGAGAAAAACACAATAGAGAATAAAATCAATCTCTATCCCATCTAATTCATTATTTATTTATGAATATGCTTTAATGCACCATTTGTTACCTTCAGCTATTTCTATTAATCAGTGCGTGTTAATGTACCTTCTCACGGCTGTAGACAGAGATTCTCAC
>JAUMHR010000050.1:13373325-13384064 GCA_032361145.1 Enteromius fasciolatus
TATACAAGTGTAAACTTGAACTTCAGTTTTTCCATAAGCATTCACATCTGTTGATTATTCAATTTCTGTATTCAGTACAGGATTAGGGGAGGATCAGGGTGAGAAGACACACAGGAAATGACCATCACCGCCCAGTCTGCAAAGTCATTTGAAGCAAACAAAGCATCTGGGCCTATTTATTTTCAGTGGCTGTTGTGCCATCTCTCCTTCACACACTTCAGTATACAGCCGGTCATCAGATCTGTGGCTGTGTGTGACTCACCAGCTACATGAATGAATGCCCTTAAGGTAGTAAACTAATTAACCTGCTGTGTTTGATTTGATCAATGAGTCACTGCATTTTGATAGAGCATGATGGGACGTCCCCATAATGAGGTCTAGTATGTAAGTACTATGTACAGTGTACTGAATGTGCAGAATTAAAAAATTAGGTATGCACAATACATTAGACCCAGACTGGATATCAACAGTTGTGTGTGTGTGTGTGTGTGTGCATCTGGTATTTATCACCTTATGGGGACCAATTGTCCCCACAAAGATAGGAATACCAGTAAATTTTGACCTTGTGGGGACATTTCTTAGCTTATAAATCACACAGAGTTAAGTTTTTTGAAAATCCAAAAATGCACACAGTTTCCTGTAAGGGGTAGGTTTAGGTGTAGGGTCAGTTTAGGACAATACCACATACAGTTTGTACAGTATAAAAACCATTATGCCTATGGAATGTCCCCATAAAACATGTAAACCCAACGTGTGTGTGTGTGTGTGTGTGTGTGTTTATCTGCATTGATTTATTATCTGATTATTATCATTGATTATTTATCAATTTAATAATTGTTTAGTAAATGTTGAAATGATTAATAATTGTTTTCTTTAATACTATACTGTTACAATGTTAACAATTTATTTTTTGTATGTTATTTTATCTTTTTAAAAACAGCTCATAAGTATCAGTTTCAATTAAACACAAATGTTAAAATATTAATAATTATAATAATAAAAATACAAATAATGTGCTGATTTATGAGTATTAAAAAATCTATTACTTTAAAACATGTAACTAAGAACACATTATTTTGACTATTTCTTTATCAAATTTTGATTGATAAACTTTTTTTCTATATAATACCCTTATAATGTTGACTGGCGCTAAGCGATATGGTTAAAACAATTATCACAATAAAATGTTTCATATCAGTTGATATCGATAACTAAATGTCAAAACTTTAATTCTTTCAAATTTGAAGTCATATTTCTTCTTTTGAATGAAAATAGGGAAAAAGGGTTTTTATCAGAACATGACAAACACTTGCCAAACAGGTGAACTTTTTCCAATCTAAGGTACAATACTCAAAACATTTATAATAAGAAAATATTCTTTCTGCATCAAAATATGCAGACAGACATATAGATGGGGTTTTTTTTCATTAACAAAAACAGTGGCATCTGTAAGAACAGTGAGAACCCAAAGCAGTTTTTTCCCTCTTTTGGTGCATAAATATATTGAATATTTATCCGACATGTTATTGTTTTATCAATACAATATTAAAGATTAACTATGACTTTGTGACTTTCTTACATGCCTCAAACTAATTTACAGATGTCTTCATTTCCATCAAAGATGACAAAATCCAGTGAACTAATACAACAATATTAAATTTGCTAAATGAGAACTGCACATGCTGCGGATAACATCAATATAGCTCCACTATCTGCATGATCATTTTAATAGTACTTCCTGAAATAGTGCATGAATCTTTACCTTGAGCTGTAGACCTTGATGGGAGACACAGCAACACAGCAAGCAGCAAAGTCCATTTCAGTAAACACCCCATTTTCAAATCCTACACATTATGATACACAAAAACAGAAAAAATTTGCAAAATGGTAATCTAAACCAAAACTCAATTATTCAGTTAGCAGTCTGCGCTGCTTTCAGCTTAAATAGTAGCAACATTATGTTCCTCCCCCAGGTGAACTGAGTGCACAGATACCAACATCTGGCAGAAGCTCAAAGACAAGAAACTAAGAAAAGCAAGGTGGGGCTTGCACCATCACCACAACATAAAATAAAGAGCAAAGACTCAGAGGAAGATGAGCTTGTGCGAGTTTGAAAAGCAGCTCTGTAATAGAACATTTTTTTAATAGACAATGAACAATGCACTTTTCAAGAGAGAACTTTTGTTTAGAAGAGCATTCCTGTTATATTGCTATTATGATTGTACAGGTTACAGACTGTTATCAATGTTATTAAAATAATATGCTATTGTATGATTCCCATCCATAACAGAGTTAAAGCATGTGCACGATTATAAACACGCTCCTGCTTGTACCGATGCTAAAATTGCTAACACAGATATAGTACTGCCTTTTAGTTTGTTACTACTCATGAGGGAAAATAAGTGGGATCGTGCTGTTCCTTTTCAACAGAAACGGTCCAAACATTAATGTCCGTTGCATATGCTAAGTGTAACTATTTGTCCTTTCAAAAATGCCATTTTTAAATATATTTCCAGCAGATGGGTCTGTTTTTGATTTTTGTAACGAGAGGAAATCGTTTGGAGTCACTCTGGTTTGCACTCAACAATGACTGCTCTGGAAAATGGCCTGCCTCAAAAACAAGGTTAAAAACTCACAGACAACAGAAACGCACATAAAACACACACATGGACATCATTAAACCGTCCGAGACTTAGTCAGAAAAGCATAACTGAGTACGTATTGGTTTATTTTTCCGGTGTCTCCTACTGTCTAGGATAAACAAGGACTGTTTTATCTGACTTATCTTCATGGTGGGGAAGACTTTTAGTCGTCAATTAAACTTGGTCTTAACGCAAATCTCAAAATACCCAGACTTCCACAAAATCTTAAAGCATCCCAAAAGACATGTCTATCTGGAACACACACAAATACACAGACAAACAGACTAAACACTCATCTAAACAATCAAACCTCCCACGTATGCACATGTGGGACTTTTGTGTTTATGTTCAGTTGAATGGACTTGTCCAATGACATGATCCGTTTTATTATGCTATTAATTAAATTATATCATATTGTTCTTTTTTTTGAAAGTCTTTTACAACAATAATTCCGTAATTCAACCAAAATAGCATATACTGAATACTGCACAATAAATACAATAGGACCAAATTATTGATTACTGTGGATATTAATACAAATTATTGATTACTGTGGATATTTGAAACCATGAAACGATTTATATTTAACTCGCTCCCTTTCAATCGGTCTGCCTTTGTTTCTCTCTGTGTTGTTTGCATTAATTAAAGGAACTTCGTCACCATTATGTGGTTTATGGAAGAGTAATTATAGCATTTATAAGTATCCTGACTGAACCACATTTGAGTTTGAACTGGCAGATTATTTAAGGCAGCCTCTCCCTTCCTCCATCTACACAGCCATCATTCAGTCCAATGCCTGCTTAATATCACATGCAATAATATGTCTTTGATTTTTTGTATATGAATTAATTAACCGTTTTTGTAATCGCAATTACAGATGCCACAATTATGTAATCATTCTAAGTGGCAATTAATCAATACCATTCATTGTTTTGCTTTTTTATTATTTAAAGAGCAAACCAATCCAATATATAATTGACACATGAAGGCTAATACTATAGAAAAGCAATAAAGGTTTTTCAGTTAGAGTGTTTTCAGCTTATTTATCTAAAAATATTGCATGCATTTCTTTCAAACAATGGTGTAATCATCACTCAGTGTAAATTGTAATTATCGTAATAGGACGGACGTGACATGTGGCCCATACTAGGAAATTATGCTTTGCATTTAACCCATCCAAGTGCACACACACAGCAGTGAGAAGTGAACAACCACACACACCCCGAACACACACCCGGAGCAATGGACAGCCATTGCTGCGGCGCCCGGGGAGCAGTTGGGGGAACGGTGCCTTGCTCAAGGGTCTCACCTCAGTCGTGGTATTAAAGGTGGAGAGACCGCTGGTTATTCACTCACCCCAAATACAATCCCTGCCGGACCTGGGACTTGAAGCCACAACCTTTGGGTTTTTACAAGTCCAACTCCCTATCCATTAGGCCACGACTGCCTAGCGGATAAAAATCACATTTACAATTACAATTTTTGTCATAATCGTGTAGCCCTAATGTGAATCCAGTTAAAAAGATTTCAGTCCTGACTTTTTCAAGCAATAAAAAATGTCACTTACTGTGTGGCTTAACATAAAAGACTGAGGAATTAGAGAGACATTCTTGAGCTCTATAAAGTGGATGCTGGGAGAAGAAACAACAGCATCAACTACTTGCAGGCTACAATACACCACAAACACCAACTAAAATGTTCATGCCTCTGTCAGTTCACTGTGTCTCACTGGAAATGCAATCACACAGAACTAATACGTTTCTAACTACGTTTCTTAAGGTTATTATATTACCTCATAGCACCACCTAATGCCCAAACAGCAGCATTACTAGTGGAGTCAGTTTTTTGGTGGTACTACCCTTTTTTGACATAATAATAATAATAATAATAATAAAGCATAATTTTTCTATCTGAACAGCAGCTATTTTGACACCCACCAGACACACACTCAAATTTTTCATCATTGTAAAAACAGATTCACAAACGATAATATTTGTATATATGCTAGCCATGTTTTCTTTATTTTTAAAATAATATATTGTGTGTTTTATTCTAATTACTAATTTCCCTTCAAATTGATGCTTTATGTGTTTTTGGAGCCAAAGTCTTCAAACTGTTTTAGAACAAGGAAAAGTTCATGGACGGGAAAGAAGATGTGCCAAAAGGAAAAGGAATGAAATTAAAAACATTCCTCCCTCTGACACGAGTTTATCCTCAAAATATTAAATTATGAGAGGTCGCTTCTTCAAAACACTAAAGAAAAGTGGGTGTCAAAGTTGCCTGCTGGTCACTCTGCCAACTATTTTATTACAGTCCGTCTCCCACACACCAGAACAAAAAATAGAAAGAAAGAGGGCAAAGAAAAACAAACATCTTCTAGTTGGGGGAGATTTCAAAAGTAAGAAAGAAAGCAAGCCGACCAAAATACAGTCTAAATATTTACTTAATATATTTACTGGATTTATTTAAAAATAATAATTAAAAGACAAAATAATTGAGAAAATGATAATGCATGGTGAAGTGAATGCACTGACACATATTCATTATTTTTTTGAATTTATGATTTTTTGGATACTTGTATTTCAATGAACACATTTCATATTTAAAATTAAACCAATTTCCCTCTATAATCAGTGCAGAAATAGTCACAAATTCTGAAACAGACCATGAGTATTCAGACATGAACACAAGGCATTTCCATTCACATGCCTCACTATGTGTCTAATCAGGAAGCAAAGAAGCTATGGAGACTGACACACAGATGTTTTGGGTTATGTGCCCCAAATGTTGCTCGCACATATGTGAAAAATCTTGTGCAACCAAACGTTTTCTACTGTATTGTGAAGTAGTATATTGACATCAAACAAGCAGTTATAAGCAAACACATGGAGACTTTAAGGTGCCAATTTATAATTGTTCTTGAAATAAGTCTTGGCACGGTCAAGAAAATCTTGAGTGTCAAACAAATAAATATTCCAGCTGTTCTTAATAACGACATGCATACTCTCTTACATTAGAAAAAAAAGCCCACCCACTAGCAATCACAGTCTAAGTCACTCAACAAGAGCAAGCCCTCGACCATGCTTGCATGCTCAACAGGTGTCCACGGTAACCTAGACACTCCGTCCCTGCCTACCAAGTGTGATATATACAAAGTGACGAATCACACAAGTTCAACTGAGGTCATGCCACGCCCCCTCTGCCTGAACAGGCAGTTTTTAAATGTTATGATGCTGATGTGGAAATATCACTAGTCCATCATTTTCTTATTTCCCATTGTCGTTCTTTATAAAAACCTCAACATGTGCACATGTGGTCAAATTTATGAACTGAATTTGTGTTGTGATCTCTTTGATCTTGTTTCTGATCTGTTCTGTTCTCTCTCTGCCCTTTTTTTTTCTTGAAACCAGCACGATTTAACAAACATGCAGTGTTATGTGAATTTGCCTAAATGATAATGAGGTTGTAACACATGAGCCAAGGAAACCCCAAGCAGTTTGTACACATAAAATATGCAGTGATTATGTGTTTTAACACATCTCATGAGAGCTAGATGAATAAATCGGAAGTATCTGAAGAACATCTGCTCTGTCAAATAATAAGAATTGTGGTATTTTGTAGGATAACAAGCTTGTATCATATCAGCGATAAACAATGTTCATCAGACCTGCATCACAACAGACTTGCTTATGATTTTGCAACTTTAAGCTGCTCGCTCTAAATTGTAAAACATGGCAAGATGATATTCCATAGCTTTCAAACATACTTCCATAAATCATTATTTCTTCAAGCTCAAGAGTCATCACTCTATCCTGACGCTTCTCTCTACCCAAGCCTTGAGCACTTTATTAGCACTGACCCTAGAGAACTGTCCCTGACCTTATGCTGTTGTTTACTGACTTTATATCTGATCTAAAAGAATTAAATTGCTGACCCAGTTGCATTCTATCACTGACTTCCATAGTTCCCAAACTTTTAGACTCCAAGAGCCCCACGTTATCCTAAACAATAATCAATGGTCCCATGACTTTTCAAAATTTTTTACATTTGTATGCAAAATGAAATGTTTATAAACAAACAAACAAACAATATATATATATATATATATATATATTCATTCTAAAAATTATAAATGTACTTAGTTATTAAACAAGCTTATTTTAATTATTGACTTAACATATATATATATATATATATATATAAAAGTATATATATAATTTGAAGTCATCTTGAGGCCCCTTTGGACATTTACTGACGTCCCCTAGTGGACCCTCGTCCTAGAATGGTTTCAAATAGGCTAATTAAAATCAAGCTTAATTTGAAAAGTTAACTCTCAAATTGTAAACACTTAAATACTTATAGCCTATTGATGATTTCAAAGTTCCTCTGTCAGCATTTTCTTCTTCTTTTTTATATAAGCACAAACATTTGCTCAAACTTTTGGAATTAAAATGAACCTAGTTAATTATTTACGTTTTACGATTTACATTTATTCAAAATATCTAAGCCTACATGTGAGGCCTTTGAATATGATGGGACAATGGGGGTCAAAAGGTTGAGAATAACTGCCCTAGAGCGTCTATCACTTACCCTATATTGCGCTGTATAACTGACAGCGCTTTATAACTGATTCTAAATCAGTTCTAATCAGTGAATCTACAGCGTAATTGCTGAATAGAATTCCATCACTGACCACAGAGCGCTCTATCACTTATTATGGAGAGCTCAATCAATTCAATGCAACGGATGTCTACTTACCGCTCAAAACTGGTCACCGAGGCGAAGCAGTCAACGACGTTGTCCTAATCATGCATGATCTGACAAATTCCCTTGAATGAGCCAGTATTTGTCCGAAGAATGACTAGAGGAAAGTGTATATTATCTAACTGTTCCTGCGCAATGCGCATGCATCTGCCAACCTGCCAAAGGATTTAGTTCCTTCCTCAAAACTGTGCAACCTGCAAAAATCCACTCATTGCCTACAAGCAGAGAAATAAAACGATATCTCCTTTTTTGCTGTATAAGCTGCAATGAAAGTACTGCAGCCCAGACTTGTTCAGACGCCTGAAGCTAAGTAAGTCCATCCCTAGACATTCACTCTCTTTCTCAGGATCGTCTTTCAGAACTCCCCGCCTTCTCTCGTTGCAGCCAATCAAAGCACGGGTTAGCGGTGCTCGTGCACTCCTCGTGCCTGTACCTGCACAGGTAAATTGTACGTTTATAATCAAATGGGTTATTTTTCCGAGGCCGAGATATTACTGAGATTAGAAGAGAAGCACAAATTTGACGAATTGAGCGTAGTTTAAATGAAAAATGTGAGGATCCCTTTCAGAGAGCAACAAGGAGATTGTCAAGTTAGTGTTACGTTTGGTAATGTTACCGCATAGCATTACATTAAATAGAGTCTCTCTCACTCTTTTTTCTCTTTTCCTATCTCTCTATCACACATACATGTACACTTGTGGCACACCCAAGCGTCTGTCCACACTCATCTGGAATCCAAGCCCAGAGGGCATCCATCCTTTTTAAGAAATAATCTTAAACCTTACTAGTTTCCCTCTCTTTAATCAAAATTAGTATATATTTGGAGGCTTTTAAACTGTTTTAACTGATTTATTAAGGTATTTATTGCGCTTTACAAAAGAACAAAAAGAAAATTGTCATCAGATTTATTCTGAGGGCAGGCTTAGACTTGCGCTGGAAACAAAGGTTTGGACAGGGTGACAATGAGGTGGGATTTTAAAAGAATTATGTGGTTTAAATTAGGCAGTTGTGCATGTTACACATTTGGGGGCCTAAAAGGGAGTGGTAACAATTTTAAATGGACAGTGCCATTAAAAATGTTTGTATATGAGCTATAATGATTTAAATTGAAGTAGTGGGTTGGCATAAAAGTATAACTGATACATTTAATTCAATTAAATAATAATAAACAATACATTATTAATAATAACCATATGTTATTAAAAAAATACACACACACACACATAAATTACTAATGCACACATTTGATGCACATGTTGGATTTGCAAGCACATGAGATGAATGCATTTATGCACATTAGAGTTGGACGTACAGAAGGCAGGATGCTTCTCTATATGTTACTGGGAAAATAGGGTGAGAAAAAGACACCCACACAAGCACACACACACACACACACACACACACATTCCTTAAGGACAGGAATGGGGAACAGGCTTATTCAGTGTCAGCTGGGATGCTGAAAGATGAGAAAGTGAGTCACTTTAAGCAAATATGATCTGTCTGCAGCATCCCTCTGTACAGCAGTTTAGCAGGTAAAGGTTATCGTGTGAGTGCAGCATGACTTATATTTTACACAGCACTCTATAGGTACATTTGAGCCTTCATACACCTGGTAGTGCATTAAGGTCAATGCTTTCTCATGGCATGTATTTTCATTTCTATAGAGGCTGAGAATTTGAGATTTATTGTAATTTATAATATTGAGAAAACTGAGATTCTGAGTAGAGATACAGTACATATACAATTTATCAACAGCGTTGTAATCAGATAAGATATGGCAGGAGAGCAGGACTGCACATGCTCACCAGGTTTAACATAAGTTTTTGAGATCGCATAGTTTTGAACTCTCCGGCTCAGTTGTCCACTAAAATTCAAGGAAGCTTGGGGTGTTTTTCTTGTCATCTGCTCATCATATGTACAGACAGACTATATTAGTAATGTATGTAATGCAAAACTCCTTTCTCTCCACATGGGATGTTTATAATCACAACAAAGATCCTCATGGACATCTGGTCTGCTGTACAGTACATAAGTATTCTAATGCAAGAAATGAGTGTAATTATGAATTATGACAGTTTACCTTTTAGTTGAATTACACATCTAAAGAGTTGACTAACCAGAGGACTTCCTAATAGAGAAAGTATAGATATATAGCGATGTCGACAAGCATGCAAATGACTGAAGAACCATCACACACACATGCAGCATTCAGGTATAACTCACACATGCCATATATATTGCACCTACATGTGTGTGTTCATATTCTGTGATGTGGTTACAGGGCAGATGGTAATATGTCAGAAAGCTGATAAATCACTAAGCGTTCCTGTGTCACTCAGAAGAGATGATGTCCCAGAACTGCTGACTTTAAATTAGTACACTCTTTACTATGGAACAAAAATCCTGTCGAAAGTACTTGAAATAAAAGGCTTGTTGAATTCCACAAATAAAAAAATAAAAACATTGCAATTAACAGTGCTTGCATTTTAATGCACTGTATTTTCATGGCTTGCATTTTTATGAGCTGTATTTTAGCGCAAATACAGCAGCACAGAAAATATGATTCAGACAAATATCGTATATTATATCGTAAATGTTGTCCTTTGGTCAGCTATAATTGGCTCATTTGAAAATTCAGCGTTGCCGCATGAACCCTAAGGCCTATAAAACATAAACAAAAATTCAAAACTTCACGAAAACTTGGTAAAAACAGATGACTCTTTCATGGAGATCGGATCTGTTGCTATAACAGTTAAAAGTGCCTCAAAAACACATTTTTTCCATAGAAAATAACCTCAAATGTTAGAACACGTTAAAAAATTCACACAAACATTAAATATTTAAATCATATGATAGGTCTCCTCATTCTGAGCAACTTTGCAACTTTAAACAAGTCTCAGGTTTGTCGCTCAATCTGGATCAAACCAGTACAGAACAATTCTCTGGACTCTCTAGATTAATAATTATCTTTGGTTAACTATAACAGGGTCATTTAAACAGGGGCATAGCCAGAAATACTCAAAAGCCTATAAAACCTGAACAAAAACACAAAACGTTATGAAACGTGGTTGAAACACGTGACAGATGCGTCTCAGCTATCATGAAAAGTTTCATAGATCTCACACTGTTTTATTAGGGGTTTGAGTGCGAAACTTGGTCAGATGGTAGGCCTAGTAGTCCTCCTCACTTCTCGGGCGCAGAGAACCGGCCCAATTGGACTAACAGGGGCGCTACATTGCCAAAAACAAAAATTGTGGATATTTTGGCCATTGCGCGTAAACCGTTTGTCGTAGACTCAAAAATTTCACATTTTTGCAATCCTTGCATTAACCT
>JAUMHR010000050.1:13435240-13453769 GCA_032361145.1 Enteromius fasciolatus
GTGCATCTTAACACAGAACAATGACACTGACATGTTTTAAGATACGTCAGAGCAAGATATTTTCATCTGAGACCGCTGAAACATTCAATTTAGTCTGGGACTAGCTTAAGCCTTGTCTGTGAAACTGGGGACATAGGTTTAGGGGTAGGGTTATGTCAGGGGGATTATTTTGATTGCATGATTGAGAAACACCTAGCAGTCTGAAAACGCCCCAAAAAAAGCCTCACTGCAGAACACAAGATCCAAGAGGCGAGGCTGGATCTAGATCCAACTCCTCCCCCTTACATTTAACTAAACCTACCAGTCTCCACCCCCTGTTCACTGAACCCACCCATATCCACGTCTAAACCTACCAGTCTCCACCTCCTGTTCACCAAACCCATCCATCTACACCTCTAAACCTACCAGTCTCCACACCCTGTTCACTGAACCCACTCATCTCCACCCCTAAACATAACCATCTTCACCCCTTGGACTTGGATCCAACCACGCCCACTGGACCTTTTGTTCTGCAGTGGGGTTCTACTGAAGCCAGAGCCAGAAGCTTCCTTTCTCTGCCTGCTCTGCCAGCTCTTTTAATGCTTTTGCCAGAGTTAATGTAATCAGGTTTTATTGTCAGTGTTAGCTGTATTTTTAAGTTATTTTATAACTTAACATAATAAAAAAAAAAAAAAAACGACTGCAGTTTCATTGAGATTACTTGGTATATTGCTCTTCATATAAGACAACTTCAATAAATTTTTGTGATCCACTTCAAATGTTGACGATACTATACTATGATGTGTGTGTGTGATTCAATACAACATACAAATTCATGATATTGAACCTGAATTTGATTTAATAATTTCAGTACCATATTCTGGTAAAAAAAAAATAATAAAAAAAATTCGCTTTTAAAATTAATTCAATTAAATTAGTGTCATTAAACAGGTAAATTAATTAAATGAATTTACTTATTTCATTGTTCAACTTTATTTATCAAACTTAACTACTGGTTTGACGTTGTATGTTGTTTCTGACTTCCTGTCTCAGTAAGCTACGACACACGAAATCGGTTTACGGCAGTGACTGAAAAGCTGTGGAAAGGAAGTGAACGAATTCTTTATTAGTGAATTGTGGTTGCATGTTGGCTTGTTTTTTTATGCGCTTATCCTTTTCATAACCAGATATTACACAGAGCAGTCTTGGGCAAATTTCACACAGAAAAACTCCGGAGTAACCGCAGTTTCTGACAGCGATTAACGGCAACCGGGTTCCAGCGACCCCGAGCACAATGCTGCTCACAGTGTTTTGTGCACCGAGAGACCGCTCGGAAACCACTTTCGCACTGGACGTGTCCCCGGACCTTGAACTCAGGGATTTTTTGGCTCTTTGCGAACTAGAATCAGGAATACCAGCCAGGGAGATTCAGGTAAACATCTTTCAAAACTGTTGCAACAGTTATTTAGCCTCTATGCTAAGCGACCTGACTAAACAAATTAACGTTAGTGCCAAACAAGCCGGCAGGTCCAGTCTATTAATAGCATACTGAGCCTCTGTCAACACTTCTGGAAAACCCCAGATTTCGAAAGATTAACAGACCATAGCTGCATTTGCCCCGCTAAACTATGTCAATTAAACGCAGTTTGTTTGCTAAAAACGAGTCGTGTGAGGAAACCGTAATACACGGAATTGTGCGGTGTTAAACATGGATGCCACATTACAATTTCCACCACATAACAAA
The DNA here is from genome assembly GCA_032361145.1 of Enteromius fasciolatus. NCBI lineage: Eukaryota > Metazoa > Chordata > Actinopteri > Cypriniformes > Cyprinidae > Enteromius > Enteromius fasciolatus. Next base: position 13,436,964 of record JAUMHR010000050.1, read on the forward strand.
AATAAAAATCATGCTTTTCTAAATCATAATTATGACAAATATTGAAGTAATTTTTAAATCAATAGTCAATATGGTCATACTAAACCTAAGTTACGACATAAAATCTCTTTGACATGAAGTCAAAATATTATGCCAATTGACTTTTTCTGACAGTTATTACTTTTATGTCAAAATTTTATGTATGTAATACATTATGTAATAATTGTGACTTGGTGTCTAATAATTTACACTGACGTTTTATGTATATGTAATCATATTTTTTCTCTCTTTCATAATCTGTCTTTACCAAAGTGGTTGTTTTCTTATGCGGTGGAAATGAACTTCCATGGTTAAAACAGATTTGACAGTCTTCATTTGATATAGGTGTGTCTTGGTAGCAGATGAGACTTGAGAAAATCGAAAGAGAAACTTCTGTATGCCCATTAAATGGTGCATGAATTGAAACTGTAAGCTATCATTTATTACACGCGTTCAGTACTAAGACATTTGTATTTGTGAGGTGGTATAGTTTATACTTAAAATACTTGCAATTTCATCCCTGATTTGAGAAGAAGATGGTATATTGTGTTTTTGTGTATTGAACAAAGAAATGCAACCTTTGCTCTATAGATTTCATATGCAGAGCAGCCTTTACAAGATCCCACCCGAGCCCTGGGGAACTATGGGCTGAAGGATGGAGACGTGGTAGTGTTACGACAAGCAGAGAGGTTGCTAGGGCCACAACCCACGGTTCCTGGTAAACCAGCATTACTTGATCTATTTTAAAATGGATTAAAGTGAGCTTATTATAGCATTAATCATAATGAATCTTAATGTCTTAGGTCTGCCTCGCATCGATTTCAGTTCCATTGCTGTTCCTGGGACCTCCTCAGGCCAAAATAGACAGCACCAAGCCCAGCGTCCCAGTGCCACCCAGTCACAGCCGCCTCGAGCCACCACCCCACAAGGCCCAGCCCTTTCTCCTCAGGGATTGGACAACCCTGCCTTGCTACGAGATATGTTGCTGGCAAATCCACATGAACTATCATTGCTGAAAGAGCGAAACCCTCCTCTTGCTGAGGCTCTACTGAGTGGAGACCTTGGTAAATGAAGATGATGGGCCTAAATGCGTCTATATGGAAGACTAATGTTTTTTTGGTTGTTGTTGTTTTTTCCTTGTGACATTCATTTTTGATTTTTCTTTTTCAGAGCGCTTCACCAAGGTGCTATTGGAGCAGCAGCAGGACCGAGCCAAAAGAGAGCAGGAGAGAATCAAATTGCTGACTGCGGATCCTTTTGACTTGGAAGCTCAGGCCAAAATTGAAGAAGAAATCAGGTAACAAATAAGGGGTGAGGTTATATGCAAAGCATAAACATGCTGTATGGCAAAGGGATTATAAAACAAAAGAAAAGCACTGAATTTGTGCCTTTTCATTTTCAGACAGCACAACATTGAGGAGAATATGACCATTGCTATGGAAGAAGCGCCTGAGAGTTTTGGCCAGGTGGTCATGCTCTACATCAACTGCAAAGTCAATGGACACCCAGTAAAGGCCTTTGTTGACTCAGGTAGTAAATCATGTTTTTTGACACTTTTTTAAAAAAAAAAGTCCCCTAGAAATTATATTGTTGAGTGCTTTGTTGTATGTTGCACAAATTACTGTCATGCCTTAATAACCAAATGTCAAATAATTTGGGTTAATAATCAGCATCCAGGTGAGTTATTTTAATTTGTATACTATTTTTGATTACATGTTTCACACTCCTTTTGAATACTTGAGTTTTGTTTTTTTGTTTTTAATTTTATTGTCCTTTTGGTTATTCTTCTTTAGGAGCTCAGATGACAATTATGAGCCAAGCATGTGCAGAGCGATGTAATATCATGCGTCTAGTGGACAGACGCTGGGCAGGCATTGCCAAAGGTGTTGGCACCCAGAAAATTATAGGCCGAGTTCATTTGGGTACGGCATTTATTTTAAACTGCTCCTTTTAATATTTATTATGCATTTTCTCCAGCATTATTTTTACCAAATCATCATGTACTAAATATATATTTTATGTCCAGCCCAGGTGCAGATAGAAGGAGATTTCCTGCCTTGCTCTTTCTCCATTTTGGAAGATCAGCCCATGGATATGCTGCTAGGCCTTGATATGCTGAAGAGACACCAGGTCTGCATGGAAACTTTGGTTCATAGCCAATCAAATAATCTATTTCCCATAATAGACTCTGTTTGCCATGCCATTAATGTTGCTTTAATGGAATAAAACAAAGTTGAGGATGCAGACATTTTCTATATTCCCTAGAGGCTTTAGCAAGTGATAGTACTTTGTCTGCATATCACTGTCAGTCTGTGTACTCAGGAAATTTTTTTAGATTTCTTTCTATCTCTTTAGTCTTAAAAATACTGTCTGTCAATCTTATCTTCTAAATTCGTTTGCTCTTATTCAGTGCTCCATAGACCTAAAGAAAAATGTCCTTCTCATTGGAACGACGGGTACAGAGACACGTTTTCTTCCTGAAGCAGAGCTGCCCGAGTGTGCCCGGCTAGCATATGGACCAGAGGGACGAGAGGAGACCCGGCCTGAGGAGATTGCAGATCGAGAACTAGCAGAGGCAATACAAAGATCTGTGCAGGACAGCGGTGAGATGCATGATTTGTAGACCAACAGATGGCATGGCTTTTAGGGTTGGAATAAAAGCTAGAGTTACGTTGTAATACAAGGAACGAATATTCTTTAGATGTGGATTTATGAGAATGTTTAGGGATCAGAAGAATGTAAAATCTTTAACAGTTTTGGTGTAGTCTGTTTACTCTGGTTGCAGTGCAGAATCACTCACCCAGTTCATAAGGTGGCCCATAATGCGTGTATAAAATACACTACCGTTAAAGCATTTGGGGTCAGTAAGATTTTGAAGTTTTATTCAGCAAGTATGCATTCAATTAATCAAAAGTGAGAGTTAAATATTATGAAAGATTTCAAATAAATGCTGATCTTTGTAACTTCCACTTCATCAAACCATCATCAAACAGCACGTGTGTCACATCTTTATAAGTAAATTATATTTGCATTCTTTTTTTGGTTCTTGTAGTATTATTTAATTGTTTTTATTGTGTTTTTTTATATATATTAATAAAATATAGTATTAGTGACCATAGAATACTGCTTTAAAAAACATTACAAATCTTACTGACTCCAATCTTTTGAAGGATGTATATTTTACATGTCTGTCAAAGTAACACTGATAAAACTATCTGAGGAAACATGGGTTAATATCGGTAAGACATTGGCTCTTCAGAATTTATTCTTAAGTTATGACATGGTCATTAAATCTTATGTTGATTTAACGCCACCTTGTGTAACTAATGGGATAATTAGGTGCATGCCTCTTTTCTCTTTCTCTGGATGTGTTTTTGCTAATTTTTGCCTTTTATTGCATGAAATGTGTGGCGTTTGTGTGCCCTAACTATGAGCAGGACAAAACTGATGTCATATGGACAGACACCTGGAGAGGGCTCTACTTACCAGGTACTACATTGAAAAAGGGTACATTCATTAGTCTGATACAGTATTTGACCCAGTAAATATTTTGGGCATATGATATACTTTGGTACACACAGGAAAGGCCTCCATTTTGTAAGTAATATCTTGAATTAAGTTAATGTTTGCCTGACTATGATGCTGACTGTTTTGCATGGTTTGCAGTGTTTGCTGAATTTGCATGGTTTAAATGGCTTTCTTCAGTGTAGAATTTCAACTTCATCAGTTAATGTTTCTCTCACAGATATTGAAGATGGAAAAACTACCTCACCACAATCCCTGCCATTTAAACCCCTCGACCAACCCACAACATCCTCAAGTCACCCCCACAGTCTCACCCTAGACCGTTCCAAGTCTGCCCCAGCCTCTATAAACCAGGAAGTGTCTCCAGTTGAAATTCCCACATCAATTGAATCTTCTCTACTTCAACCCTTGAAAGTGGGTGAACCCTCTCCAGATCCTACTGATGACACCTTGAGATCTCAGTCCCAAGGACTGGCAGATCCGACATCGTCTTGCTTACAAACAGATGCAGATACTCCTATCCCCAACACTCTTCCCTCTCAGGAACCATTCTATAGTACTGTGCCCGAGGACAATGAGGTGACAAGTGACATTGTTTCAGGCGATTCTGGCAGTCCGATAGATGCAGATTTGGGGACGAATAACACTTCCCCTGGGACTGTAGCAACAGAATCTCCCTTTTTCTTTAACCCAAGGTCTCAGACTCAAACACTGGATCAGGAAGTGGACATGGATGTTTCTTTCAATGCAAAACAAGAAGCTGGCCATGACTTTTCTGATCAGTTCCAGAGAGACCAAGGTAGTATGATGGAGGATGTTTCAGGGGCTCAACCGCAGCTCATGCCTGCTCAGGATTTGAACCTTGAGCCCTGTCATGCTGAACCAGCCATTTCTTCTCTCCATTCAGACTCTGAGAGTGTAATACCCTGTGAAAACGACCAGCCAGAGATGGATACCATCCCTTCCTTGGCTCAAGCCCTTAAGGAGCTCCATAAACTTCTGACATCCAACAGTTGTCCAACAGTTTCTGGAAGGATTCCTCCATCTGATGCTAATGATACTACACCAAGACAAGATGTTGATGAGGTGGACCAGAATCCTGCTGCAAGAAACCATGTCATTCTGAACCCAACTATTGATGCATTCTCTAATGCTGCCACAACAAACAACAAAGAGGAAAGTGTTGCCAAAGCTGACTTTACTTTTCAATCAATGAGGGATATTCCAGATGTACCAACACCAAATGATCCAAGGCACATGGAGACCCAAGCTTCTAGACTGGTAGATCCCAGAGCAGAACAAAAGATTGAGTGCCCTGATGCAGCTGAAGGAAATCAGGCCCTTGTTTTTGAAGAAGGCTCTGGGCCAGTGACTTCTTCCCAGAGAGATCTCAAGCTCCCTGAAAATCAGCAAGGTCAGGGCATTGTGGACAAAAACACCTCAGGCATTGACATCTCTGTTGACCTGTCTCAGCAGTCCCCGCTTTCTGTAGCAGCTGGCTCATCAACCAATTCCAGCCTAGGGCCTGTTGCATCTCCTCAAGCCACTGAAACGGATCCTCTTTTTCTTGGAGACTCCATCCAACCTGCACCACAGCCCTTGATGGGACAGTTTCCATTAGAGCACATTCAGAGGATCCAGGCATCAGGGTTCTCAGCTCTGGAGGCTGCTGAGGCGCTGGAACAGGCTCAAGGCAGTGTAGAGCTTGCCTTATTGGTGCTGCTTGCAAGAAAGATCACTGTGCCCACTTAGACTCCAAATCAACTCTTGGTGGTGGCATCAGTTAACATATGAGCCTTTTTTCATCATATCGTTTTCCTTTAGCAGTCCTTCGTGGTTTTGTACTTGATGGTCTTCTTCTGGCTCCTCTACTTTGCCAACTTAAATAAGGTTTAAAAAATAGTTTTTTGAGAAGCTGGCCATATTTCCCTTTCAACAGAATAATGTCTGTGCAGCCTTTTTTTCTTTCTTTTTTTAAGTCTTGCATGTTGCCTCAATAGTTCGTAATGGATTGTTGATTTTATTGGTTGGGTTTGGATAAATTTGATAAACTGTCAGACATTTTACAGGATTATGAATATTTACTTCAGGTGGTGGGGCTTGGTGATAAAATTCCTCTTGTGGCAGAAATAGATCTGTTTCCAATCTTCCAATGACTGCATGGTTTTAGAACTCAAAATTGATTTACGTGCCTGGTGTTTACTGATCTTCTGAAGCATCTTACTAAATTTATTTTGTGATCGTAAGAGCAGATAGCAAGCTGGTAAAGCACCCATTTCAGCGTATTTGTTTCCTATTTGAATTGGCAATAACGTTCAAACTGAGATAAATTTTCTCTTTAATTGTTTTATTTGATAGTTGCCAATCCTGTATAACTTGACATGTTTTCAATAGGTTGCCTTTGGAAATTATTAAAGTTTAGACTTTTACCATTACCTTGTTCTTATGTGTTCATAGTCCATCCGTGAACAATATTGTCAGTTTTTTCTTATTGATATAAAACAAATATGAAGGGGAAGTCATCCTTTTAACATCAGTTGTATCTCTTAATCAGATTCATGATGTTGTGGATGTGGCTGTAGTGTTTTACATTGTGTTTTTGATTTAAAAGAAACGGACAGGAAAAAGCTGGTGCTGACAAAGTAGTCTACAGAAAGGTTTTTTTTCTTCCCCGTGTGCCCTCAAGGAAGTTACCGCTACATACTGTTGGGAAGCCTGTATTTTATTCTCTTATCTGTTGTCCCTTGTCTAAACACTTAATTTTAGTGTAAAGTCCTGATGTGCCCTTTCCAGCTGTCTGTTATCTTTTGTCATGTCTACCTTGTTATTTTTTAATCTCTGGGTCATATATAATTTGCGTTCAGTCTATTTGAAAAACTGAGTTTCATCTTGTATACAGTTTAAAAACCAAATAAAAGGAAAAAAGTGATTCTTATTTTTCAAATGTGTGGCTTTGTATGTATTAATGTTCGATGAAATTAAAGTTTTAATAAAACGAAACATCATACACCTTAACATTGTTTATTTTCACATATTATATAATGTAGTTGATATAAATTTTAATGTAATGTATAACATAACATCGTTCGTTCTTGTTACTTGACAGCAAGTAACATTGAATAAAAAAAATTAAGTAGAAACATTGAAATAGGTTTTTTCTCTATTATAAAACGTATTCAAGTTATGTTTTTATGTAAATGTTCTTATTCCTGTGCAGCAGCTCGCGCCGCGTTCCAGCGCATTGAGATACAACGAGACTACATTTTAAAACTCAAGAATATGTATTTTAATATATATGTTGGTCTTCAACCGCGCGCGTGAATGTAATAGGCCTATACACAAGTCAATCCTCTTTGTATTTTCACAAAAATAGAATCTCTTTCTCTCTCTCTCTCTCTCTCTATATATATATATATATATATTCTATTATTTTCTTGAACAGAACAATGACTGATAACGTCAGAGGCTCAGATTTGGTTGACCAATCAGCAGAAGGGGGGCGTGTCACGACTACTCACAAGGGTAAACAAACTATGAAGTCGTTTATTCGTTTTTTAATCGTGAGTCAAAAATTGAAAATTAAGCCAAAATCAGTTTGTTGTGCTTTTTGAACAAATGGGAAAAAAACGAAAATCGTCGAACTTTTCCCACTATTAATATTAATTCAAAAACGAATGATCAGATGATTTTGGAATGATACCCTGATTTCAGTTCGGACCAATATGACTTTTTTGTTTGCTTGGTTCAGCCAATAATAAAGTAATCGTCATCTTCAAAGTAACGCCCAATTAAATGCAGTATAATTGGTTGAAAGAAAATGGACAGGTGAGGACGCTCTTCCGAATTAATTAGACGCTTAACGTTAACTTACTCTGGTGGTTTTCTGCGTAAAAAGAGTACATTTACTACGACGAATCGAATTTTTAATTCGATATCACTTTTAAAACTTTTAAAGTCTAAAAAGCCTTGAGAAAGTTTGCCGTATTGGTATGGCTCATGTCATGGAGGATGAGAGCATCTGGGCCGAAAGCGACGCTGATACAAAAACATTAGATGGGGACACTGATCATCCCGGGATCAATGAAAACAGCCCTGAAACTAATCTGGAGAACTGTGAAGCGTCTGGAGGACTATACTGGTTCGTAATTACAATAAATAAATAATACATGTGACGTTTGTTATTCCTCCGAAGTGGCCTGATCATAACGATTCCTAACCTGTTTTATATTCTCACAAAAAGGTTCAAAGCTTGTAATAAAAAACGTTTGCGATGGTGTGTTGAATTTAGTTTGATCTTTCTTTTTCTTAGCACATCTGATGGTTTTTCTGAAGCTCTTAGATCTGTTGCAAGCTCACAGTTATGGAACATTATAGGGCTTTCTCTGCCTATTTCATCTATGTTCTCTCTGGAGAGCTCCAGTCTGAAATCATCTGACATGCACTGTGTGGAAAGTGAGGGGAAAAGGTAATGTTTATGAATCCCTAAATGACAATTCATGCATCCCGTGTTAAATGACTCTTAATTTCTGTGCACATCAGGACTGTCCAAAAATGTAGTTGCTTTTATATCATTTTCAGGGCAGATGCTACAGAAGTCAGTTCTCAGCCAGATGAAGCATATGTTGCCCAGTTTGAATCAGAGTACATCAGCAGTTGTAAGTTTACAAATTAATCTTACCAAAATGGTCGACCAGATTCTGTATCACATTTCTGTATAACACGGGTCAACATTGTATCTATCGAAAGACAAAAAGAACATGACTTGCATTACCTTAACCCTTAGGCCACTGTAATATTTGATGATGTTTATGAAGAAAACATAGGAGCAACTTTTAAATTGTTAGTGCTTGATTATCCATAATACTTTTTATAGAAAAAATTGTTAAAATGTATCACGTGGTACATCAGGCCTTTTAAAGAACATTTATTTGTTCAGCTATAAATCATGGGGTTCCATTGGATTATGTTTTGCCCCACCACAATTAAAACTACAGTGCTTTAATCATAAAATCATTCAAATATAACCTCACGAAAACATTTAGTAGATGAATGAAAGTTGTCTGCTATGCTGTTACAAAGATCTCATTGATTTGCATCACTATCAAAATTTAATCTGCCATTAAAGCATGTATTTCATATGATGGTCAACAAAAATAACATGCATATTTTGCTTACTGTATGTATTTTCTTTTATTTGTTCAAATTTTGTTTTCCTAGCGGTCCCTTTGTATCAGGAGTATTGGATGAACTCTCTGAAGAAGGATTTACACAAAGCACAGAACTCCGGACTTTCAGAATTGATGACATTTATGCGTTTTCCTGGTCTGAAAACTCCCCCTGCTTTAAGCCTGAACCCTGTGTTGAGCCCACCAGGACTAAAGGCTAAGCCATACGCTCTGTGGCAGGAGCTACCGCAAGTACAGAGTCTGCTGAACTCCCTCGGTGTGCATGAGATCCAGCTTCAGGAGGTGTGCGTTGCGGGAGACAAGTCTGCTGTGTGAAACGTGACCATGTTCCACAATACTTATGCCTCTGTTTTTGTGCTCTCGGGTCTAGGCCATGTTCGAGCTGATTGTGTCAGAGGCCTCGTATCAGAAGAGTTTGATCATAGCACTGAATGTGTTTCAGTGCTCAGCAGAACTGAAACAGACCCTGTCCCGTGTGCAACATCATGTTCTGTTCTCCAACCTAAAGGACGTCTGCAGAGTCAGTGAACGGTACAGATAAAATACTTGAGTATATACCATACACTTTCCTGGGTACCCACTGCTCTGCATATTTTTCACATCTCCCTAATTTACACACTTGATTCCGATCATCAGCTCATTTGGTAAGAACTCTATAGATGTAGAGAGATATTGATCTATTGATATACACATTGTATTATTATATGCATGTATGTTGTATCATGGTTTCCTCAAAACTAACATCAGTTAACAGTGATAAATGTTTCTTGAGCACTAAATCAGCATATTAGAATATGACACTGAAGACTGGAATAATGGCTGCTCAACATTTAGCTTCACCATCACTAGAATAAGTTGCATTTAAATAAATAGGAATGGTATTTATAGTTTAAATAATATTAAACAATTACTGCTTTTATTAATGACCTCTTCATGACTGTATATAATGACTAATTACTTGATTTTGGTTTATTTAGGTTTCTGCAGGACATGGAGTCCCATCTTGGGCAGCATGTGGTGATGTCACAGGTTGGTGATATTGTTTTGAATCACCAGCAAGGCTTCCAAAAAGTATATGTGCCGTATATCACCAACATGATGTACCAGGAGGCTCTCATCACTCAGCTGCTGTTTGTCCTGCTTTCATCTATCTTCCATATTGAACATATCAAAGTAATTTTATGGCATGTTCGCGTTCTAATTCCCATTTTACACCAGGCAGGGAAATAAGAAATTTGCGCTGATCCTGAAGAAACTAGAGAAAGATCCGCAATGCCAGAGACAAACGCTCAAGTCTTTCCTGATTCTTCCCTTCCAGAGGATCACAAGAATGACACTCTTACTTGAGGTTGGCTTTCCTACAGGCAGGGAGACATGCAGACTATTCAGAGAACTGCCTGAAATCATTGTTTAGTGAACATGAACATTTTAATATTATTTGATTTAGAACATCCTCAAGCGAGCAAAAGGTGTTTGTTCTAAAGTCCCTAATCTGACGGAAGCTATTGAGGCTGTACGCAAGGTATGCTTTTTCATGCTTTAAATGAATAAATGCCCCACATATAATAAAAACAGTATACTTTAATTAGGTACTAATTTATTGCATGCTCGACAGTATTACACGTTACCTTACAAATAAATGCATTTAAATGTATAGATAGTAGAGGAGTGTGACACAAATGTCCAACAAATGAAGAGGACAGAGCTGCTTGTTTGTTTGGACAAGTTAGTGGACTTTGGAAACGTTAAGGTATAAAATATCTTAATGTAATTCCAATTTTCTTTCTGCTGTATCTTTATATATTTATTTTAAACCCTTCTCTCTGTTCTCGTTCAGTCCATTCCATTAATCACCAGAGGGCGACATTTGATTCAAGAAGGAGCTTTGAAGCATCTAATTGTTGGTGGCAGTCACAAAGTCTCAATAGTCTCACGCAAAGATGTTTACATGCACCTTTTCAATGATCTCCTGCTCCTCTCTGTTAAAAGGTATGGTCTGTTAGAAAATCTTATTTTAGAATCTTATCTTAATCTTATTTTTTCCCCCAGAATTTACAATATACACCTATTTTTAAATGCGTAAATATAATATTGTTTTTCGTACTCCACTCAGTGGACCCAGGTTTGTTGTGCAGGACCATGCACTATTTCCTGATAATGTGCGTGTGGAAGAAATCAAAACAATTTTGGGATTAGCTCCTGAATCATTCTTGCTCCACCTGAATAAGAGTCAAAAAAGATCTTCCAGCGCCCTGATACTGGCTGCACACACGAGGTGACTTGCTTGACTCTCCAATACAATACATTGTGTAGTGAAAGTTTATGAAAGCTTAACTCTAAAATGGCAATTGTGTTCCCAGATCAGAAAAAGAGACCTGGATGAAAAATCTCTCTTTAAAATAGAGAACCGCGAGTGTGGAAATGCAACAAAGAAGGATGCCCTTAAAGAAATGGCCACCATGACCTGTTCTAAAATACTAACTGTAATGCATATTTTAATTTTCTTTGGAATAATAGTTTAAATATTAATATGTATATTCTTAAATAAAAGGCTGTAAGCAACTGATTCAACGTGAGATTTATTTTAACAAAACACAATAAATGTACAGAGGAAATTTACAGTTGTGATCATCCAATTACTTGAGACTTATTCCCTTCAGTGTTGAATGGGCTTGTTCAAAAAGACCCTCGGTAGAAAATGTGTGTATTTCAGCACCACCTATCAAGAGAAGACAGAATAAAGGAGTTAGGACTGCGATCTATTTTAGAGGTTTAGGAGTGAAAAATGCTTTCCAGATTGTTATTTCACCTGTTAAAGTCCGTTTTTTGCCGAGTGGGAGCTACGTGACTGGCTGAGGAGACATCAAATCAAAATCTGAAAGGTTTCTTGCGACCCAAACACCCGCTGCGAATAAACCTAGGTTTACAAGGAGATTCCTGCAACAAAACAACAAAAGAGATGGTCACATGCTGGCAAATGTCTGAAACTGCACATTGGAACATCGTGGGCAATGTTCGCGTCGTTTTTAAGCTTCGTAAATCGTTTAAAACGGTAACAAACCTTCTGAAATCATTTCTGTCCGCCGCGAAACGGCAAGCTGAGCTTATCCATCCCACGGCACCACCTCGCCCATCTTCTTTCTTTCCGCTCATTTTATTTGTAAATATATTTCTATTAGTCGAGCAAACCAGAGGCTCCTTGAATATACCTTGAGATTTCTACGGCAAACCACGAGGTTAACAGTATCGCGCTACGGATCCTGGGTTGGAACAAACCGTGTTGACAGACACGCTGTTTCCTGTGTTAAGCAATCAATTTCGAAACGCCGTAGCGTTTGACCCTCCGCGGCTTACATATTTTCAGCACTGTGCGGTTGTGAAACACATCCCATACAATTCCTGTGCTTAAAACATGGCTGCCACCAGATACCGTCGATTTCTAAAGCTGTGCGAGGAATGGCCAAAGGACGAGTCAAAGAAAGGTCGAGATTTGGGAACATTTTTACGCCAAAGAGTTGCTAGTGCTTTCCGAGAAGGCGAGAATACGCAGGTATTGCTTTAGCAAGAGTGAATTACTGCACGACTTACCCGTGTTGCATTGCAAGTTGTTAGACAAGTCAAATGTCACCTTTCTTATTGTGCATTAATGCTTTCAATAGAGTCACAAACCTGTTACTTATGAGGATATGTTAGTTTTTACAATAAAGTTTTTTATTAAGTGTCTTGAATGTATATGTGTACAGTGGACAAGTACCACAATAGTTAGAATAATTAATAAAACAAAAAAATCTTTGTGTGTGCAAGTACACCTGGCAATAAAGCTCTTTCTTCTTCTGGAGGATTTTTCCTTTTTACTGTCTGTTATGTCTTGTAAAAATCCTATCTCAGAATAGTTTATGCAACGATAAAAATATCTAACGCACCATTGACTATGTTGTCTTATATTTCACTTAAGATTTCAGATCCAGAGAAATGTGATCAAATGTATGAAAGCCTGGCACGCATCAATAGTAATGTGTACAAAGAAAAGGTGAGCCACAATTTCTAAATGCTTCTAACCTTGATTAAATAATGTGATAACCTGTGTTTTTTGGAAATATTTTGTAATTGTGTTTGAAAGAGACGCACAGCTTGCATATTCCGTGGGGAATAAACAGATATAGTATAATCCTCACATTTTCATGTTTTAATAGAATCAATTTCATTTCATTGATTTGTTTGACCCTAAGCCTCACAATGCTTTGGTTTGTGTTTAGTTTCCACGAGCAAAAGATGCAAGTTTTACTGGTGTAACTGTAGAAGAGTGCCGAATGATATTGGCAACAGGTGAGGATTTCTTGAGCTCATGGGTTTGTAATTCTTGCGTTCACCAATGCTGTATATATTTGATTAAAAATGTTAAAATTATTTTTTATTTTTGCATTTTCAACAACCATTACTCATTACACATCACAAGAAATCATTGCAATTTGTTGATACTATTGGCATATTATAAAATTTTTCTAATTAAAAGAGTTTGTGGAAACAGTGATACATATTATTTATTCAGGATCCTTTAAAAGAAACCGCATTTTTACTTTTGTCATTTGTTTTGCAGGAAACATGCAGCACACAGATGAGGAGAAGAAGGGATTGTGGAAGACATTAATGGAGCGCTTCTCCTCCAAACCGGAAGAAGGAACACCTGAAAAAGCTGAAAAATAATCATCATACTGCACAGATTTTATTTATTCCCCTTTGCACTTTTTCAAATAAAACAATTATGGTGTCTCTCTAAATCTTTACTTCTAACAGCAGTAGCTTTTTCATTTGGATAATTGAACAGAGAGTTTCAAGAAATAAAACTGATATTATCTGGAGAGCTGTTAAAGTTAGAGAAATGTGATAAGTAAAAACAATATTCAGTTTTACAGAATATTACTTTTCAGTTTTATAGCATATGCGTTCTCTTCAAACCATAATACAAATAAATACTTTTCCTATTTCTCTTGTTTTGTATTCACTGGATAAAAGCCATGCTGAATTATGTACGTTCTTTGTGTTTGTTCATATGTATGCTGTTTTTTCACACTTCACACTATTTTTTTCTAGATGGGTGTATTTTAAAAAGATGGCTTAAAGAAATTGATTTCAGCTTCTTTGAGGGTTATACAGGTATTTGTTCCTCATGTATTCTTGTGAACGGTTTATTGGCTGATTGTGTATGCCATTTTTAATGTTAGTGTGGTAATTAAAGTATAGAATAAGTTTTTTAGAAATCATCAGAATTATGTTTATGTTTAGAGCCATAATGGAAGTACTATTAAGTTGCACAGAAAAGAGATATAATGTTAAGCTAATGCACACTGGGGAATGCTCTGGCAGATACAGATAATAAGGTCCATGCTGTGACATACAATATGTTCACAAAAGATAGCTAGATGATAAAAACTTTGCCAAACCACCACCCTTGCATGGCTGCACAGGTTTAAGACCAGAGGTTCGTGTTTAAAATAAAATCCATGTACTATGATTAACTAATTTCCTTCCAAGAAATGTTGTCATGAAAACAATCTTATTAATAAAAGGAAGCAAGCAAAACATTTTTCTGTTAACAACCAGAGACAAAAAGTTTGAATAGCCTTTGAAGTGTTCTGCGTAAAATGCTGAACTTAAGTAAACTGATGGACTGAGTTTATATAATGGAAGCATTAGAACATTCTCATTTTATTGCTGTTCCTTCTTTCATAATAAAGACACATCGTGAATTTTTCTGATATTACAAAATTTTAAGTGAAGATTAAAAAATCAACTAAATTCTTCATTAGTAAACTTCAAAATGCCCAAGAAGCGAAAAAAAAAAATCAGTTGCAATTTTGTTCTAGTCAGTGTTAGTTACAATAGTGTTAATTTTCTTAGACTCCTTAGTCATCTTTTCTGGGATCTGGATTGTCTCTCCAAATGCAGTAGTTGAGGCTGGTAGCGAGGCAAAGCCAGGCCAAGTATGGTGCCATGAGAAGTGTTGCAGTGCGGCTGATGGGATACCAAGACACCATTGTGGCTGCCACTGTGCCAGTCAGCATCACTATCTCTATCATTGCCTGGATATGAAAGAAAAACAAAACAGTGGACGTCAATGGGAGACAAAGTATGTGTGTGTGTGTTTATCAGAAGAAAGAAATGCATACAGGTTTGAAATAACATTAGACTGAGTTAAGAGTTTTCACAAAAAACTGATAATATCTCATGACTGTATGCAGAGAAACTGGTTCCTGGTTGATTTCTTAAATATTTTAACTGAAATACTATAGGTTTTTAAAAACTTATTATAACATCCCACCAGTTTAATTTTGTGAGCACCAAAGAAAATGGGGGTCCAAGCCCAATTAAGAGCCAACTGCATCCCATACAGTCCCAGTGGTACCAATGAATCCTGGGTGAAGCCTCCAAGCTCTTTCCACACAAGGTATGAACCGTAGCTTTAAAGAAAAAGAAAACCGTTTGCACCATCTGGAGGTACCTTTAGTTAATTGTTAGCTTTTAACCTAACTACAACTTCCTTCAAAGTTAATAAATGCAAAAGGGCCAGATATAATAAGTGATAAGTGTTTGAACAAACCCCATGCCAGTGTAGAGAGTGGTCCACACTATTGGGAAGGCAGCATTAGGTGGTCTCCATGAGGGTTTGTTGAGTGTGGTGTACCAGGTCTTCACCTCCTTGCGTGTGATGAGACCTCCAAATATCCCACCGACGTGCGGAAGAGCAGTCAAACTCAGCATAGGAATCCACATCCTTTCAATGCAAAATGACTAATTAAGGTTGCCTAGCATTTGCCTGTGTACATTATGTAACACATTTGTTTTAGAGTATTTGCTCCGCACCTTTCTTGTCTGTGTAACTTTCAAGTCTGACATCTGAAGGTGGAACACA
The DNA here is from genome assembly GCA_032361145.1 of Enteromius fasciolatus. NCBI lineage: Eukaryota > Metazoa > Chordata > Actinopteri > Cypriniformes > Cyprinidae > Enteromius > Enteromius fasciolatus. The sequence goes on from JAUMHR010000050.1 coordinate 13,452,603, forward strand.
GTATGTATTTCTTAGGGCTCAAATGCAGTAAATAAAAATAGAAAAGCTTTCTATAAGCATTAGCCTGATGCAAGTCTCGCATATAAATACAAATTATCAGTAAAATATTAAATTGTGATAATGTTATGCTATAGCTTTAATGTAAACTAGTACAACAAACTAATATAATACAAATTAGTAAATGTACATGTATATTTTTGTTGAACTATTTTTTTAACGATTAAATATCGTACAAATAAAAAAGCTGTCTGTTTTAATTTACATTGTAAGAACACTTTATTAAGAATTTACGTTAATGATATCAAACATAATAAAGTTGGGACACAGTGACGAGAACGTCGCAAAAAACATAATTGTTTTCGAGCAAATGATGTTAAACACCACTACAGGTTTGCATAATGTTTGTCACGCGCTCAGCAGAACATTATTTAACGCGCGCGATGCACAGAGTGGAAGTTCGTTCACAAATTCAAACGACAAACGATTGATAAGAGAAATAACGAAGCAAATTGCTTGCCTGTTTTACAAAATAACAACGCTGCTGTCTTTACCTGAATTGATAGGTCGAAGCGCTGTTCGATGTTATGTGAAGAAAGGCGTCTCGATGGCCTTCTATGACCGGAGTGATCTTGAAATCATGATATAAGTTTTGTGTAACAGACAGTGGGCGTGCATGAAGGAGAGGCTCCTCTCGTGTAGAAACAATACAACTGAATGGCTGGCCACTGCAGAGAGGCATGTAAACATCTGCCGCTTCTTCCTGGTGTTGTGAAACGATCACTCAGCATAGTAATGCTTGAATCTGGTGTGTTCAAGGAGATCATCGCGGCGCTGCGCTGGAACATATGCCAGTTTGTAAAATTAGCTTTGACATATTATGTGTCAAATATCAATTGACGTAACAGAGCTGCCAAAATCAATGACGAACCATTTACTGCCTCAGAGACGACAACCGAACCTTGTCACTCACAATAAACACATAGCCTAAAAATATCTGTTGTGTAATATGTGTGTATGAATAGATTTACTGAATAATGTGCAAGTGTGAATATTATATGCAAATGAAGACGAAGATCTCATGAAAAATGTATGTTCCCTTGTCTGGGTAAGAGCTCCAAGGAAACGTGCAAACATACAGAATGTAGAGTACTGTGTTTAATGGACTGT
>JAUMHR010000050.1:13453869-13470836 GCA_032361145.1 Enteromius fasciolatus
TGTTCCCTTGTCTGGGTAAGAGCTCCAAGGAAACGTGCAAACATACAGAATGTAGAGTACTGTGTTTAATGGACTGTAAATCTTCCCCAAACCATTTTTTTCTCACATTTAGACATGTAACATATAATGTACACACTGGTTATTGTAAAATTGTAGTGCCTTATTATTATTGTGAATCATTCAAAACACAATTGTATGAAAACATGCACACTATGCTGCTGTGTAACCCAAATGATAGGTAAAGAAAAATTGCCATTTCCTGTTATTTAAACTTCTCTGTAGCTGAAACTGGTTTATTAATGTAATTTAAATATGTTTATTTAATTTTTATTATTATTACTCTTTATTGTTAATTATTTTTATTGTTTATTTATTATGAATTTGGATGTGGTCAAATATGTGTAAAAAAAACAAAACAAATATATTATGTATGTGATTATTTTGTCACAGCAATTTAGGTTATTCAGAATTAAATTAGATGGATATTTACAGTCAGCCAGTCTCAGAAAACACATTCCTGGTTTAACCTCATGATTATGTTTTTAATTAAATTAAACTATTAAACTATTTATGCATTATGTAGGTACAACTGACATAAGGATATTTTTATCATTATTATTATTATTAATAATTATTATTATTATTATTATTAAATACACATATTAAAGATGACCTTTTAAAAATGTTAAGCATGCAATATTTAAAAAACTTTATTCTGCATAAGAAAAATATATACAGAATATACTGCATCTGAATTTAGTACTTTTATATTTTTGTTGTTTTTTTAACTTTTCTAAGAGAATGTGCAGCTATGATATCATAAAAAGAATTCTTCAACATAGCAGCTGAGAATATTATGGGCTAACTGGGCTGCTAACAATTTCATAAAATTTTCTGATATGAGAGAGCAAATTTTTCACAAATACGTTTCAATGAAGTCCTTTGACTTTCACCCAGAGCCAAGGAATGAGCAGACGTCTTGCTCTCCACCAACTCAGAAATACCAGAATAATGGTAAGAGGTCATAATTTCCCGATTGAAGTGGATGATTTAAACCAAACAAATTAAACGGTCTGTAATAGTAAATTATGAAATAAAAAAGTTATTTAGGAGGCTAATTATCACATACTGTTCAATCATTTATCTAAAATGGTTCTTACATGAATTCTGATCATTAAGAACATTTTTGAATAACATGTTTCGTCAGGTTTATTGATTGTGTAATTTTTAAGGACCCTTCGTGACCTAAAATGACTTCATGGCACCTCCATCTCTATCTCCTCCCCCACAGAAGTACAGAGCAGAGGTGCCATCCAACAGACACAATTTGGCCCTTTCAAAACCTGACGCAGTTGAGACCCCATCTGGTGTTATCACACCTGAAAGTAACCTCTCAACAAAAATATCACACCAGTGTATCAGCACAAAGGTGAAAAAGATACTTGGTTGCTTATTATGTTTTTTTATTTTCAGATTTGATCTGGGACCCCCCAAATCTACAGGAGCGTGGTCCACTGAAATTCGTAGCTGTGTACACACTTCCACCAACCTTCTGGCCTGCCAGCTTAAAGGATAAAATAAAGAATCTTGGCATTAATGTGCATGAGACAAACAGAGCTGATGACAGCAGCAACTTGAAGAATCCATCTTATATTTGAGGAGTTACTTGAGAATTCGGGTTTCTCAGCACTTTATCCTCATGCCAATAAGGATATCATTGAAATACTAGGCCTCTCTGTTGATGCATACAATGAACAGACTAAGACTGATGCCGTCATAGAGCAAGAAGAGGACAAGGACAAGCTACCGCTCAGTCCTGATGTCATCACTAGTCACAACATGGAAGCTGCAGTCTTTGATTCTGAGGAATCTCTGTCTTATGTTAAAGGCTCAGGAAACAGAAAGAGGACTATTTTCTTTGTGAGTGACTCCTATTCTGTTGCTGATGATGAAACTTCTGCCATGTTTGAAGATTTTAGCTCTTCAAGCCTTCTCTTGGTAAAGCCTCAACTGGACTCTAATGAATATGTTTTCACTCCTCTTTATAGTGCTAGCTTCTCAGACGAAAGTGTTGTTTCTTATTAAAGAAATGCCATTTGCAAATTATAAGTCTTGAATGTTTCCCTGTATTGATCATCCGGGGATCACAGTGAGGGATCTTGTTCCTTGTAAAACCAAATTATTCTATCCCTCTCATACACCTCTATCTTCTTCAGTTTGATCAAACTTGCAGTTGTTGTTGCTGCCCTTTACAGACTGACAGACATGTAACTGATACCTGAAACTGATGTATCCTATCCATTTACTCTAGTTGTATGCTGTATCTGAGAAAGATTCACAGTCAGGATTCATTTCATAATTATATATTACTAGCCTCAGCAAACAATGATTTGAGGTTGAAAAGTATATGCCATAAGACTGATGTAGAACCTCAAGTTACTTTACCATAAATAAGAAAATGTTTAAGTGGTCAAAATATTTGTAAATATCAGATATATGTGACCCTGGATTTTTCTTTTATGCAAAAATAACTATGATATTAAGTAAAGATTATGTTCCTTTAAGATATTTTGTAAATTTCCCACCGTAATTATATCAAAAACTAATTTGATTAGTAATATGCATTACTAAGAACTTCATTAGGACAACTTTAAAGGTGATTTTCCACATATTTAGATTGTTTGCACCCTCATACTACAGATTTTCAAATAGCTGGGTCTCATTTATCGCCCTATCCTAAAACAACAACAACAAACCAACAACAATACATAAATCAATAGTTCAGTTGTTTATTCAATTATTTATTCATTTTATAATGTATACATCTCAATAAAAAAAAAAAACTACTGGTTTTGTGGTCCAGGGTCACATCTTTTTGTGAAAAGAGAAAAAATAATGCTGCAATAACGTATTTTAGCATAAAATATTTTTGGTATTTGTTTTTTATGTATAAAAATGATTAGTATAAAAATGTAGTTTCTAAAATCTAAGTGTTATAACTAGCCAACTAGCATATGGTGGTAGTTTTTTGGCTCACGTGGCTGTGAGATATACGTTTTCTATATTCATGCAGCTAAATTTCAATTCTTTTTTTTTCATAACCTGAGGAATGAACATAACACAGTTACAGACGTTCCAGAAATAAAGTTTTAGCCATTTCTCCAATCGTAAAACACCTGTTTGCGAGTATGCGGATAAAACCAGTGGGAATAGGATTTGTCTTAAATGACAGCAAGGTGGATTTAAATAGAGCTGCTGCCAACACGTCATCGTGTGATGCTCAAACACATTCACACCTCATCTTCTGGTCCTCCAGTATATTCTACCTTCTTGTCGTTCCAGCAGCCCTCGTTGTCTGCCTGAACTCTCACCCTGGTGGTCGGGAAATGTCAAAGAGAGGCCCGTGCCGCAGCAAGGGGGCGTTACGGGGAAAAAACAATTGGCTTTATTGTGATATTTTCACGCAATTAGCCTTTTCTTAGCAGTACCACTGGAATAAACATCAAAAAACGACCAGCACGCCGACCGCCAAGTCCGATGGTGTAGCATTCGCCGTGGACTGCTGTTCGCATCCTTCATCTGTCTCGTCTCGTATTGCAATCATTGCCAAACATGTGAGTAGCACCCGCAGCTGAATTGTTCTGCAGTAGCCTAAACGTGTTTTGATGCTGCTGGTACAGCGCGAGCTCGATCGCATCCTGCTCTCATTCATCTCGTTAGTTTGCGTGAAGGTGCTGTGTTTGATACACAATAGTTACTAGCATCCAGCTGCAAACGCTTAGTGGTAGTGTAACACTAACGTTGATACAAAGGCTGGAACATAGCGAGCCATCTCCTTGAACGCGGCAAGTGTTGCTTTTACTGGTTCGACTTCTACTTTGCTTTTCTGTCTTAGCATTAAAAAAGCTAGTCCTGCAGATTTGTGCTGCATTTATCCGGTTTTTCGACTGATTCTTGGCGGTGATGCGCTACTAGACGTTCAAGTTGCATCTGTTGGTAACTCGGTGTCTATTCGAGAGACCTGCTGCACAAGATTTGGATGTAAGATATTGGGTTATTGCATAAACTGCAGACGAAAACACAATTTTCTGGTGCAAAACGCGTCTGGTCCTGCATGACTTCAGAGAATCAAATGTGGGTTTCAGGTTCGACTATGCGAGCTGCTGTGTGATGCACGAGACGTTGTGTGGCCTGATGTTATGAACTGACATGCTCGTGTTGATATTGACATATCAGGATCCAAAAGAGATAAAATATTAAATGTTTTATCAATTTATTACATAGCTTTTCAGTGTACATGGCACAGATATACTGTTTATGTTCGTTTGAGTTTGTGTGGAAAACAATTTTATGACTGGGCCTTCATGTGCATGACAAACTTTATGAATGAATTGCACATGAATCGTACTAAAGGGTTTTAAAAATGTTGACATTTAATAATGCATTTACTTAGTTATGCTGCTGTTTTGAAATGCTCATGATATATTGATCAGCGTGGACTTTGGTTTATTAATTTAGAGTCAGGTTAATGTTGATATTAATATTAGACATGCAAAACAACAACAGGTAATTATACCATTTATTTTATATTACCATTATTTATATATATATATATATATAAACATGCAAGAATAACATGCACTTTAATGTAATGTTTAGTGTTTTACTGTTTAATGTAAGTAGGCTATACATGTTTAATGTCAACAGTACCTGATATAAATAAGCTAATGATTTAATTCATGAAAGAGTATAAAATAATGTTAGGAACAGTTTTTCCACACTTAGAGTAAGTAAAGACACCTGTTGGAACTTTGTCTGTGGGTTTTAATATAATAATGCAGCCATGCGGCACCTTAACTAATGCACAGTACTACATAAATACAGTAATACAGCAATGCAGAAGTACTCTGTATAGCGGAGTTATAGTTTTTGTTTAAACAGATACTAATAAAACAAATACACAAAAAAATCTGTAGTGGAATCATGCATGTAAAAGTAAAATTTTGTTCAAATCCTGTCAACATTTAATCACCCATACGTTGTTCCTAAACTGTATGGATTTCTTTTTCTTTTTTTTTCTACTGAACACAAAAGAAGATATTTTAAAGAAACGGCTGATTGTCATTGCCTTCCATGTTATTTTGTACATGGCTACAAGTAACTGTTTGGTTACAATCTTCAAAATATCTTAAAGGAGAGTAAATGATTTTAAAATCTGAGCGAGCCGACCTGTTTAAACTTGAATAGCCCATAACCTTTTTTCTTTCCGTGAGCCACCTGAAATATAAGTTAGTTGTGGTTATTGGTTATTTAGACAGTATCTGCGCACATCTTACAGACTGAAGGTGAAACTACGAGTTGTAAGCTGATTCCACTTGAGAATAAGGTTCCCAGTATAAAGTAATTACATTTTATTTATCCAGTGGGAGTCAGAGGAGACAGAGCAACTTCATTCCCTGTGTCTTAATCACAGCTCGGGCGTTTTTTGAAAAAGAGGACAGTATGCTCAAAGGATTGTACATCAAGTCCTTTCTTTTACTCTGCTTCATAGGAGAAATGAAACATTTGTGCACTGGGACTGGATGCTCTTACCAGCACATCCCACTTCCGCCATGACACCCAGCAGAGGATTCTGGGATTGACGCAAGCATCACTCCCACTGATGGCCTGGACCAGGTGAGCATATAAGTGTACTTTTTGATTTGTTTTTTAAAAATAAAATGATTCTAAATATTTTGCTTATTAATTTTTAGCTGTCTCCATACAGTCCCTGCAATATCTGACCCGTTTGTCCCTGTTTAAGGTTTCAGCTGGCCTGCTGAAGCTATGGGGAGCTGCTGGAGCTGTCTATACAGAGACGCTATCCGAGACAACCATCTCAACAAATTCAAGGTGCATTTCACAAGATAAAAACAAACCTTAAAAAGCACGCAGTCAGTAAATATTATTTTTAAGTGCAACATTTGAGAATGGTTTTTTGGTTGGTGGTGTCTGACAGGTGACTAATGTGGACGATGAGGGAAATGAGTTGGGCTCAGGAACCATGGAGCTCACACAGACAGAGCTCATTCTGCACACACGCAAACGGGATGCCATCCGGTGGCCATATCTTTGCCTGCGGCGATACGGTTACGATTCCAACCTCTTCTCTTTCGAGAGTGGCCGTCGTTGTCAGACAGGACAAGGTAAGATCATTCTTACTTCTGCTTTATACAGATGTGAGACTAAATTGTGTGTAAAGCAAATGCCGAAACCTTCTGTGAACTCTTCTGTTCTCTCATCGGCAGGTATATTGGTGGGTGGTTGATTTGGCTCCTTAAAGGGATAGTTCACCCAAAAATAACGTTTTTGTAATAATTTACTTACCCTCATGGCATTCCAAACCAATAAAAACCATAAAGTCAATCTTTGAAACATAGATTTGAGATTTTTTGTGATAAAACCTCTGAATCCTGAAAGTCCAGGTAAACAAAACTTTAAAAATGGAAAAAGGCATAAAGTAAACAATGTAAAAAATCCTCATGAATCAAATGAAGTTTGTGAAGAGACACAATTACTTTATGGGATATAAATTAGACTTTAATTTACATCTGAACAACAGTCACATACATACATACACCTATTGCAAATACAGAAACTTTGAGGTTTATTCTGTGAATAAAAAAGGCTAAATTAAGTGATCATATCTCATCAGAACAGTTGAAGGAAATCACTCAATTCATATGGATTGACTTTTTAAGATTTGTTTCCTGGACAATCCACTTTCATTACAAATATATTAATTTAATACAATATAATGACACGAGGATCAGTAAATTCTTAGAATTGTCATTTTTAGGTGAACTACTCCATTAACTGAATGTGTATTCTAGTAATGTTATAGATATTTCAGTTCAGTTAAATGCTATCATCCTAATTTAGATTCTGTGTGCCCATATTATTTTGTGAACTTGATGAAGTAATTACTATTGTTTTTATGTTTTCTTGCATGTTTTGACAGGAATCTTTGCATTCAAGTGCTCTCGTGCAGAAGAGATCTTCAACCTGCTGCAGGAGTTGATGCAATGTAACAGCATCAATGTAGTGGAGGAGCCCATGATCATGACCCGGCCCGGGCATGCGCCAGAGATGGACATGCCTCGAACTCCACAGACACCCAATAGTGAGCTAAAATATCTACCTACTTAAACACACAGAGTTTCATATCTACATATATGCGTAAAACAAAACTGACCTGTTCACTAATCACTTGATCAGGCTTTACTGTTTTAATAGGGTACAATATCAGTTATGAAATAGCGATAAACAAGTTAATTACAATGTCACATCAACGGTATTGCTTTTTTTAGCAGTAGAAAACGTGCATGTAAATGCACATTTAAACACCTAGCTAGGTATTTACATATTTTCACACTCCATTCATTAAATGTCTCTCACAACTTCATTTTTATTTTCAAGTGTGCTGGGAAGCATTGACATTTCTGTAAATGTACAGTAGTCAAATAACATTGACATTAAGATTTTTATAACCTTTATGTAACTAGTCACCGTTTTAGCCTTTTGCATTTCAAGTTTATTTGTATAGCACTTTCACAATATCACAGAGCGTGCTTGTTTCAGTGTTACTTACATAGTCTTACGATGTGAGAAATTAGTTTTTAAAACATATATATTTAGTGTAGGTGTGTATAATTATCATAAATACCCCATAGAAACAAAATTGTTTTCTTTCTTTTAGTTTGTGATCAGTTGGCTTTTATTAGGCATTGACTGTTGAGGACTCGTATCACACGTTATTGATTAAATAAAAAAAAATTCTGCATATAAACAGAACTTAACTTATAGGAAGACCTAAATGTCACCTGCTTATGTGTACTGTGCTTTGGTTGTTTGTGTAGCCCCTGGATTCCCGATGCAGGGTTTTCCTAATGGATACCCAGGATACCCAATCAGTGCAGACTCATCGCAACCCTCTCTCACCAACGACCACAGACACAGCCTCATGGGACTGGATGACCAAGTGAGGACAAACACCTGCCTGTGCACACATTCAGTCGCCACAAAAGTATCTGGACGCACAAGCAGCATTGTATTTGTCAAATAAACAAAAACAAATAGTGTTAGACCCCTTTCTTTCATTTTTGCAATTATTTATAAAGGGATAGTTTACCCCAAAATTAAAATGACCTGACATCATCTGCTGGAATGCCACTCTCCTGTGAATGTGTGGACAGCAGTTTGTGGAGGCTAGAGATTAGTATGTGAAATAAATATAGATATGTTTCTTACACAAACACATCACTTTACGTTAGAAGGCATTTTATTTTGACTCAAAATCTGAATCACTACTCACCTTCATTATAAAACATTTTTTAATATCGTGTTATACTGTCTAAAAGAAAAAAATCATATATACCATAGGATTGTTTGAGGTTGCATAAATCATAGTTTTGGTTTTTAGGTGAACTTTCCTTTAAATTAAAAGAAAAATACTTGACGGCTGGGTAAATTTCAATAATAAAATTACTTAACTTAATTTTAGAAAAGTGCATGTTTTTCACATTTCTGGGGTTCTGATTGCATTTCTATGACTTTAAAAAGAGGAAATGCCAAGGTTATAAAACACACAGTATAGTGTTATAAATCTGCATAATAACACAAAACACACAAAAAATCCTTTAGATTAGCTGTATTATTATTTGTGGAAACAGATCAAAAGATTCTGTAATAAAAGTCCCGTTCAGATCCTGTGCTTCACACACATGCAGCATAAAGTGGAACAAATTAGCATCCTTTTCCAGGTGCAAAATTTAGGTAAATGGTGTGCTGTCAGTCACTTAAATCAGTTTAACTAAGCTTTCTTGTTTTTTCCCCAGACCCATACGTATGTAAATACAGTGGGCATGGAAACTGACCTCTCAAGCCGCCACTGTGTCCACTCCCTGCCTGAAGTGCGGCCCACCACCTACCCGGAAACCTCAACTACCACCACCATACGTGGGGGCCCAGTCCCAGGCCAGCCCAGCATGCACTGCTGCCCCCTGGACGACCCTCACAAAGACCCTCAGGTCTTCCTCCAGCCTGGAGCCCAGGAGGTGAAGTTCATGTTGGGTCCAACCCCAGCACAGCGCCACCTGATGGAAAGAGACAGAGACCGCCACGTCGCTCACCCGCTTCGAGCGCCAGACGGCAGCTCCGAAACAGAAGGAGAGGAGACTCCATCCGTACATATGTGCAACACACACTCTTACCACCATTGCCATCATCTAATGCACCGACACCCCAGCATGGAGCCTTGCCCGGAAAGCCAGCTGACGTACGAGAATATCAACGGACTTCGAGGGGCACGCAGACAAAGGCTGAGTCCGAGCACTGTGTCTCAGTCTCAGTCTTTGGGCTCCAGTAGCAGTAGCAGCACCACTGGTGATTCCCGCACACACACGCATCCGCATTCCCTCCCGCTCACACACACGCACGCTTCCTCGCTGCCTCCACAGGGATACACCTGTGACCGGGGAATGGGGGTCGGGGGTCATCGGCGAACCGCGTTGCTCAACTATGAGAACCTTCCGTCGCTCCCCCCGGTTTGGGAATACCGTGCTCTTCAGCGCGAGGAAGAAGAGGATCAGGATGAAGATGAGGATGAGGACGAGTATGAGGAGGAAGAGGAAGAGGAATATGATGAGTATGAGTATTCTGAAGGGCCCGCAACCCCAAACGGATACCATCAGGAGAGTGGCGGCAGCGGTGGGATTCATCGCGATGCCCTGCAGAACTATGTCAACACTGAACAGGTGCGTCAACAAAAGCACAAGTAAATACATGTAGAGAATATGCCACATTGAATTACAGTGTATAATCAGGGAATTTTTAAAATATTAATTTACAGTCCACATTAAATGTACGTAAAATGTCTACTTTTAAGGTTTCGAAGAGTATGCCTGACAAGATTGTTACACTGAATGACATTTTAGTGGGTAAATTTAGTAGATCTGGGGAAAATATGTGATATTTATTTTTGGCTCAGAAAAACTAAATTGCAATTAATTTAAACATTAATTTACAGGTAAATGATTAATAAATTATTTAAATTTACATGAATAAATCTTATCATTTAGACACATGATAATAGTTGCTCAGTGTGTTAATAAATGCTTTATGTTCCTGCTGTAATTCATGATTAAGTCTGGTAGTTATAAAGCATTTAGTAGTTGCCAGACGTCTGTTTTTGTGAGCTCATCTAAAGTGAGGACTATTTATACCTTTATAAAGCATTTATAAAGCAGATGTAAAGAGTAATTTATCTTCCAAAAAGAAAAGTTAAACAAACTCAACACAGAGGGATACAGAACACAGACATATTATTTCAAGATGCTTATAAATCAAGAACAAGGCATTAATAGCTACGTTTATAAACTGCTCACTAATGACTATTAATGTTGGAACAGTGGTTTATAAAGGATGAACTGACTATTTACTAATGCTTAACTAATGATTCATAGCATGTAGTTATTATGGTGTTACCACATTGGGTAATATATTGCATAAATTTCACATAACAATTCTTATACAAAATTATTAATAATAAATATTGTAAATGTTAGGGAAATTTCTAGATTGAATATTTATTTAAAATTCTGTAATTAGCTATTGCTCTTTGGATGGTTATTGCTGTTTAAAAGTTCGGTATGTTCATTTTTTAAATATATATATATATATATATATATATATTTATAATGAAAAATCAGGGTCAAAATTAGGACACAAAATAAAAATTAAAAAGTAGCTGTAATTTCAAGAGTGAATATAGATTTTTTTAGTTATTCCTAGAACTAATTCATGTTTTATTTTTGGAAAATCATTTGTAGTGGAATTCCTTTCTTTCAAACAATAAATGTGTGTGTAAACAAAAGCACAAGCAAATATTCCAAATCTAATTCAAGGGAAATATCAGGGGATTGTAAAACAGTTATTTCCAGGCCTGGACAGTCATATAAATTTCATGTCACATTTCAATCAAATATAATAAATGTGAAAATGAAATATAATAAATTAATTGTATAATAAATATAAAATAATTATATAGTCAGAAAAATCTATATATTATATAAAAAGTATATACTTTTATAGAACATAATGTAAATGCTCTTTAAGAGTTCTTTCTGTATTACATTAAAAAAACAAACAAACATAGAAAGTCACTGGTCAGTGGAAAACCTGTGATTTATAACATACTTGCATGCAAACTCTTAACAGCTACAGCCTCCAACACGTCTCCGTCACGCTTGCCCTCCCCACCCTCACCCGCCTGAGAGGGCCAACCGGGTTTTCAACTTCGACTTCAGACGTCAGCGAGTGGGACGTGGCAGCACCACCTGCGAGCAGCACAGCCGTCACCCGCCTCCTCCTCCCTCTCGCCAGCTCAACTACATCCAAGTGGACCTGGAGGGTGAGCCCTCCGGTTGCTCGGGACACGGTGGAGGGGCTCCGCTACCACAGAGACCTCCTCCCCTCAAACGTGGCATGGCTGCTGCTGCAGCAGCTCCATCCTCCCGCCGTGGAGAATGCTACGCCGTGATCGACCTAAAGAAGACAGCAGCCATGTCCAACCTACAGAAGGCTCTCCCTCGGGATGACGGCACCTCACGGAAGACACGCCACAACAGTACCGACTTGCCTCTGTGAGAGGGTTAAAAGAGTTACAGGTATGACAGGAATAAAAATGTTCAGGAAAGAGAGTTTTGGTGGTGTTTTCCTCCCACCGTTATAGTGAAGCCTCTATTTTCTCATTTTCTACACTCATACCAACTGCTGCTTGATGAAATAGTAACTCCATTGAGCCGAACACTGAGCATTTTATTTATTATTTTCTCACATTTTGCGTGGGAAGGTTGGGAGATGATAGTTAACTACTTATCACCGTGGTTTTGGGTTGCTATCTGGGCTTTGGGCCAAAGAATTGGGTTCATAAGAAATACTTTATTCAGGAAACAATCTGCAGTGTTTCTAAGTGTCTTAAGTTTTGTTTTGTTTATATGTTTTATATATTTGTCATATATGGTTTGTTGATTTAAAGGGATAGTTCACCCCCAAAAAACCCCGAAAGACAGCAGTCTGCTAGATAACTAAAAGCATCATATATTTTGAGCCATATATATTTTGAATAAATGATTTTTAGGTGAACTTCTTTTCTTTTTTTTTACTTTTAAGTAAATTTTTGACACTTGAGCAGAACAGACTTGAAACCACCATAAGTGTTTCATTACCACATAAGATAATTTCAGAATTATCAAAACTTTCTTTCTGTAACTAACTGAAGACAAGCTCTTCATCATAAGAATAATGAGTCTCTCTCATTGCCTGTTTCCGTTCCCATATGTAGCTATGTGGAGGCTGCAACGAGGATGAAGAGACCTAATTGTTCAGTATTTGAATGCCTCTTGATTCTCCTATCCTCAGGAATTGATTTGATCAATTCAGTTTGCACGTATAGTTCTCAAATTGTAACTGAACCTCCCGTTATTTCATAATTTCTTACAAAGATATGGCAAATTAAAGTTGACACAATTAAAAGTAATTATTCAGAACATGATCCATAGTATCTCTTTGGTTTTGTCAAATTCTCTGTGCTCCTTTTTGAGTGCTGAGATTCAGATCTCTGCCCAGCAACATATGGAAAAGGAGGATAATTCAGATCTAAAAAATTGTGCAGTATCTGCTCAAGCTTTTGCTCTTATCACCTTTGAAAGTCATTTTTATTTAGCAATTTTTCCCCCTCAGAAAACATTTTTTTCATTTTCCCAGAAATTGAAAGGAAAGATTAATTTAAAGCAGATATTTGCATTGAAAATATTTTCAAGTAAAAAAGGAAAAGTAGTTAAATAGTGAAAGTAAGAAACCCTATTCTCACATCCCCAGTGACAATATACCTGAGAGTGACAATTCTCTGTGAATCCGAGAGTGTATTTATGTACATCTATGTTTTGTAAAGCTATGTAAAGCACCATATGCATATTCAGAGGTAAGAATGTTAATTATTTTTTATATCTTAAAAATATGCCAGGAATCATGAGGCAAAACATATTTATTTAATTTAGAATTATTTATCTATCTAGCTGTCTGTTCGTTTATTTATTAATTTATTTATTGTTTCGTATTTGAAGTTTTCGTAACGTAGATAACTTGTTGTTAGATTAGTCGTTTTAGAGATACCAAAGGTGGTATGGGAAACCACAGAATCTACCTTGGTATTATTTAATGTCTTTTTTAAACTGCAGTTTCATGTTGAATAATAACTGTATTTGAACATATTGTGCCAAAAATATAATGATATCACTGAAATATGTGCCATTGGTAAATGTTGAATTTTAGGGCTAACAATCAGCATCATGTAAAACATAAATGCAGCTGTTCTTTACAATTACATCATGATCAGTTCAGGGCTTGATAATATTTTGTCTACAAGTACACAAAAAAATAAAACTAGACGTGTCAGTGTATTCCCGACGATATCCCATGGTATCTATCCTAATTAGTTAAAGGTGATATTTTGTAGTCTCTAACATTACTGCTCTTTTTCATTGGAATTTCATAAATCAGCTATTTTTATAACACTGTTGGTGTTCTAAAATGGTTACACATCTTTTGTTTTTCAATTTTAGCATTTGCTTTATTACGGTTGTTAACTCAGCCCTAAAATGGATTTATCGCTCACCAACGATACTGATGTAGCTATACATTTACTATACAGTTCTGAAAATTTTGCTAGGGACCTCCAAGAGCAGAGGTTTTTATCTTACTTGCTGGGCGTGGATGTAGACCCAGTTTTTCAAAAGCTTACTGGCAGCCATATTGTTTTGAGTGCAGGGCTTTGTGGGCCTTACTTATTGATATTCATTCTTTAGCGAATTAGGAATATCTAATGGTGTACTTACTATTTCAACTAACGGCATCCCAGTAGATTTAGATTGTTTTGCCAAAAGCCATAATTGAGAGAAAATATTTTAAGGGTCAGGTACCAGTATCTTGTTTTTTAAGGAAATTGTGCAGAGTAATAAATGTGATTTATTTTTTTACCACCAAAATTGTCAAATTTAGAAGTAATAAACGACTCCGAGAATATATGCTACATCGTTGGGACGTTTTCATTTTGAGGGCCTTGCAGTTCAACACAATATTGCTGCCAAATAGTAAATCCAAATGAAGTCAACATATTACACTCACAATCACAATTACATACATATTGTACTTTAAGAATGCGATGATGAACTATTTGGACACTTTTAGACACTTTTCAGAGGATCGATCTAGTTTTTAACATCTATATTTTGGTATTGTGGTATGATAAACATTTTGCAATAACAGCTAATGGAGTCATATCAGAATTTGTTTGAGTTGTTCACAAACGTGTTCTGTGATACAAGTCACAGTTGTGTGTGCATTCAGAAAGGACTGGATGAACAGTGGGTTTACTGTCTTTCTCAGGCCTCATCTTGATAAACATGCGCTATATGTGTATTTAAACCAGGCTTGAGGAGAAAAAAAAAACAACAACTAGTCATCTTGTCCGTAGGTGTGGGATCATAGAGAACTCGATTGTGCCATAAGTGATTTTTGTCCACTCTTTTAAAATAACGTGTAGCTATAGTGGAAATTTAAAGGTACAGTAGCACATACTAACTAGAATCCTGTGTTGATTGCGTGGGGCCGCTTTGGAGTGTAAATGCTTGTTTTGTTGGTTGGTTTATTTGTTTTATGCTTTTATACCTTCCATACACCTCATTCATTTCATTCACTATCAAGGAGAATCAGCCCTTGAGTTACATGTTAGACCCAGGTTAAATGCACTGAAATTGTAATTAGGTGAGCAATCATCTGAAAGTACTGTAAGTCCCTATGTGAGATCATGATTTCGCTAAGATGTATAATGACTGAATGTGCTTATTGCCCTTTCAGTTTCCTTTTGTTTTGTTTCCATGAAACCAACATTGAACCTCTCATCGAGCGATTTTAATTGAGTTTCTCATCTAAACCTGGGATGGTATTCCACTCGAAGAGGGTTTTGCAGTGACTTTATCGAATGACCTGTCCTATTGGCGGTAGATTTACATTGTCATAATAAAGCTTAGGCGAAGCTCAATGACTGTGATGTACTGTACATTAATGTGAATGTGTCTCAAATGTGTCAGAGTTAAAGAGGGAGAACGAGAGCTGCCCATGCATGGACTCTTTCCCGGAGACTGCATTTCTGAAGCTCCAGCTCAAACTGTCTCGCTCTCAAACCGTCTTACTCTCTGTATGAATGTACCACACAGAGATGGACTTGTAAAATGCTCAGATGAGTTGATTTACACTCAATGTTTCTATCCTCCCTGATGAAAAGATGTGTTAATGTTTCGTCTCAAGAATTTCGATTTCGATTCAATTTTTTGATTATGTTTCTTTATATACAGTATTTACAACTTCTTGTAAGTATGTAATTCTGTGTATGTACATAACATATATGGGTATGCAGTTGCAGTCAGCTTCTCCTGTGTTTGTTTGTGTTGGCGCAGCAGACACTACTTTTGCCACAGCCATTTGTAGAAAGAGCAACGCCTTGACAGTCATTCCGTTGGACATTGCAGTCTCTATAAACAGATCGGAGATCTCCTATAGTCTGTTGATGTTGCAATCGCAACCCTTCCCCATTCTTACAATGCAAAGCAGGCATGCCCCATGTTGAATGTTATTTTCAGTCATATAAACTTTTGAAGAGAAAGGCTTGTATAATAAAAATGAATGTGATTAAATGTAATGTCAACATTAAAACTGGAAATGTCATTAAGTGTTTGCTCTGATGCATGTTTGAATGTCTGAGGAAAAAGATGGATAGCTCTCTGTCGAAAAAAAACCTCATTTCGTTGTGAACTGTCTACGTAGTACACTAGATGGCAGCAAAGGCTACTACAAGAGCATATAAAAGAAGAACAAAAAAAATGTATGATTCTTAGGTTCTGATTTAGAATTAGCGCGCGCGCAGTTTATCTATCAAGGGAATTAATATATGTTCTAAAAAAATTATGCAGAGCCTACATTTAATTCAAACCTATTAGTTATATAGTTAGTTTATTATTGCTCATCCAGCTCAATAGCTACCAAACAGTAAAGCCACGTAAAATCAACATATTACACTCAATCGCATTCAGGCTACATTTTGTACATTAATCACATTTAGACACTGTTCATGTGCAGTTTAGTTTTAACATCTGTATTTTGGTAGCCTACTTAATTTTGGTATGAAAAACATTTCTCAGTATTTTGGGGGATTTCAGAAACATGAATAATTATTTAGGCTCGTTTTTAAATTTCAAATCTGTTTCTATCGGGGGGGAAAGTCTAGTAGCCTACCCATAACACTTTGGTAAAAAAAATTAATGATGCTAATTAATAATTGGCATCATGGCATTTTGGATGCCAGTACACAGGTAAGCACCACTCATAATCTTAGGAAATAGTAAAATTCGGCTTATTAAAACTTATTTGATATCACATGTTAATAGCCTTTTATGATATGTTAATAGAATCATTATCATTAGTAACATTCGCCGCAAACCATGTAACAGTCGTGGACCGCCTTGTTTAAAATAAAACGCAAATAGCGCCAATCCTCAAGGTGCTGTTTTCTCAGCGGGATCTCTATATAACAGGTAAGATTGTATAAAATAATTTTAATTCAAGTGAACGTGGTGAGTAGGCAAGCATTGTAAGTAAGTAGAATTATAAGAAATATAATGTGAATTGGCCAATATCTCAAAATACTCTACAAACTGATACAGGTTAATTTTGTGCTGACACAAATTTTGTACATTATCTCTACCTATTTATCTACTTATTAAAGTTATAGTAGAAGCCGGTGTTGTGCCGAATTTTGACTCCCTGCCGAATTATGACTCCCCTCGTTGAAATCAATAGTAATCCTAACCCCG